>JBBMKE010401974.1:0-12393 GCA_037834125.1 Lippia alba | reverse complement strand
TATATACACATTTGGTACTTGAGAGAATTCAAATTCTCATACATTACACTTTATATATACACATGCATATACACACTCCACCTCCCATAATTTCCCAACAACTACACACTACACCCATACCTCCCCTCACTTCACCACTTTCATTCTCCATTCTTCATTCAAGAGCAACAAAGCAAACCCTCAATTTCTCCATTTCTTCATCTCATCTTCAAGCATTGCATCAAGCTAGGATTTTTGGGGAAAATTAATATTCAAGCATCAAGAATCCATCATCATCTCCTCCATCATCTCATTTCTTCCATTTTTTTCATATTTGAGGTAAGAATTCAAATTTTATACCAAATGAATAGTAAGGGTTTGTTGAGTTTGATGATTAATCCATGAATTGATACTTGATTTAGTGCTTATATATGTTGCTTTGATGATATTAATGCATGAGTTGGTTGGTTGTTGGAGCATTTATGAGTTTATGCTTATATGAGTGAATTTGATTGAAGTTTGAATTGAGTTTGTGGTTTTGGAGCTTGTTTAATTGCTTTCATGCTTGTATGAAGTGTATATGTTGTTCCTTGAATGTTTGAGGGAGTGTATTTGATGATATTTTGGTTGTTTTGGGTGTTTGGATCGGACTCCCCCGCTGTTGCTACCCTTTTTCGCGAGTCAGGGCATTTGCCCGGCCGAGCAAATTTCTAGTTCAAGTTTGCCCGACCGGGCAAACTTTCGGGCAAATTGTGATTTTGAGGCAGAAGGTTTGCCCGGCCAGCGCAAATTAAGTTGTTTCCTTTTTTTTTTTTCTACATTCCGTTTCTGCTTCTTTGTTTGTTCTTTTGTTTCTTACATTTCTTTTACATGTTTTTCGATACTTTATATTATGAATGATGCTTGTATGCTATTTTATAATTTTATTTGAATTTACATGAAAATATGATGCATTATTCGAGCATGCGAGCATCCTTAATTGTATATTAACGCATTAAATCATTTCATTTCATTGCCGAGCGTCTTATTTGGTTAATTTGAGTCTAAGTCTTGTTTACACTTGTGTCTTTTCACAGAGGTCGAGCGCAAGGACGTGGAACCGGATCCTTAGCTTCCTATTTCTACTTTCTTTTGTCAAGGTGAGGTTTTGTTTATATTATTGACCCGTAATACCAAGTGCGAATGAATTTGGCCAAAATGATTAATTATACGTATTAATTCTAAAACGATTTCAAGAACGCAAATATTTTCATGAAAATATTTTGGCGAGATTATTCACGTATTATTGGGCACTGGGGAAATGTGTGGATGAGTCCGGAATGGTATCGGGCCATCGGATAGCTTATCTCATACATAATACCATTTGAGAATACCTTCACGCGACTTGGGTGGCCGGAAGGTTGGGTATTCTTGAGCCGGTGGTTTTTACCATCGAAGGAGCGGATAGGATTCATGAATCATGAACCCCCGACTCAATATGGACCAATGTGGACTACGAGTCTAGTTAGCTTATTTTCCAAAATCGGGGGGAGAAGGATGAAAAATGTTTTACGAACGAACGAATGTTTATGATTATGAATGCTTGATCACTTAAAATATTTTATGCACACACTATTGGTGAAAGGTTGGAGTATTACCCACTCGCCGGGTCACGTAATCATTATGAACGATTAATGATTTAAATGAATTATTCGTAATTCCGAGCGATGTCTCTCTTCAAAAATTAACCACTTGGCTATTTCTAAAACTTTACTCGGAGTTATGAATTGCATGTGCATGTGATTTGTATTTATGCCCCTCACTTAGTCCTTGGACTAACACCCTCACGTTGTTGTTTTTAGATACTTTTGGAGAATTGCTAGGCGGGGAATAAGTCGAGTCTAGTCTAATCGTCTTTATTTTGGTTCTAGCATTTCATATTTTCCTTGAATACTCATGTTTAATTATGAATTGTATTTATTTTGGGTTTGTAACCCACGCACTTACTTTGGCTTGTAGCCTTTGGATATTGTGGCCTTGTCTTCCTTGTTATGAATGTTTAATTTGGGAGGCGTCCTCCCTTTTGCTTGCGTTTTTAAATTGGAGATGTTCTCCATTTGTTTAATTATATGTTTAAATCGCTTTCGCAATTGCTTGTTGCATCGTTATGAATGGTTTAAGAGTTAGCCCCGCTTAGCTAGTCGAGATTTTCTTTTGTCACCCGTTTGCTATTAGTTTGGTTTATATGTGGAAATTAATTTCACATGTGAATTGAGCGAGTAGTACGGGGGATGTGGTGCCTATCGATGCGGGTGCTACATGATTGGTTGGGAAGATGATGAGGTGCTCCTACTTGCCAAGCCGGTTGTTGTTAGTGGATTAGTTCATGGTCCCGAATTTTGCAAACAAACTTTGATTTCTTGAACTAAGTACGAACCATGAACGATCGTTGTTGGTTTTGCTTTGAACCCCCCTTATATTATGTATACTCTTCCCCACCGATTCCTTTGAATTGATCTCCGTTTCTTTTCGTGTCCGCAGGTTGCTTCTTTTGGAGTCTTGCTAGGCGGGTCTTCTTTCGAGTCTTTGTCGTGTCTAGCTTGCACTCTTACGTGTGTCACGTATTTATTTATGCTTATGTATTCGTATTGTTGGAGATTATGTTTTGGTTATGTATTTCGTTGACATTTTGCTAGTCGGACCGTGTCGGTCGCCAGGATGATTTACTTTATCGCACTTGGGAATTTGTTGCTAGACCGTGGCGGTCACTTATGTGTTGAATTATTAATGGCATCGAATTCATGATTTCGTTTTAATGTTATTGCTTCCGCACTGGTATCTTTGAATTTTCTTATCGTGAGTTTAGTGCAGCCTAGCTAGGATGTCCGTTTGTCACTGGTTGCTTCGAGCTTGACGGGTGCATAGTCATTCATAATACGTACAAGTCGAGCCCGATAGCGCGGGATAGGCGTGGGACGCTCCTCGGGGCGTTATATTCATAATCATAAATTACATACTTATTCGAATTATACAAATGCAAATGCAAGGACTCTATAGAACAGACTCAAACCGACCAACTTAAAGACTTGACACAAACTCTGCCAAGCTCCAAACTCCGAGCCAAACCTGCACACTAAAAAGTTGGGGAGGGAGAGGGGTCAGTCTATCCACTTGACAGAGTGAGGGGCTACCCACACACGCTATATATATATATATAGAGAGAGAGAGAGAGAGCAAACCAAGTTTCAAGCACATGCATGGTTCATGAATCCGGGGATAGTTTTTTTATACCAAAGTTTTGCCCGTGATACGTACATATAAGGATACGAATTAATTCAAAACAAATAAAGCTTAACACATTCATCAAATCAAACGGTCTCAAATCAAAACTTATCAAATCATATTTCAAAGTGCATATTCAAAATATTCATATTTTATCTTACTTAAGAAATCTATCCCCATTTTACAACCCTTAACAAATCAAATCATACAGAACTTGGAAGGTCAAAGCAGATAAATCACACCCAGGGCTCCTCAGAAACAAACATACAAATCATACATATCAGACAAAACATATAAACCTCCTTCTCCGGTGATGGAAGGGTTGGCCAACCCTAACCATCCAGACAGACGAGGGGAGCGTGCACACTCAAACCCTCAGGTTCCCATTGTCTAACCAATCCTCCTGGTAGACTCCGGGTTATTCCTCTACATAAACAGATGGAAATATGCACAGGAGTCATAACCGAAAACCCTAATGGTCGTCCCAGGTCCTCCTTACCCACATCTCCTGGGCCCCAAAACATATCAATATAGAACAAATCACATAAGCGCATTCGGTACGTAGCACTTTGCACCCGAAGGTATCAAGAGGTGGCTCCCGTACTAAACCACGTCAAAACTTAACCCGCTACTAAACCGAAACAGAGACAAATTCAAATCATAGAAATATGTACCTTCACCTAGCTACAACTATGCTTTACATACCTCTTCGTATCATATCTATATCAAATTCCAATGCACGTATCTCCCGGCTCATAATAGGCACATGGTTTGAAGTGTAGTTGAGCTATACCGAACAAAACATAACAATTCAAATCATATCACACACACAAGATAGGCTATAGTTCGCATACATATCATACGGGCACAATTCATATGATTTAACTATAACCTAACCTCACCTTACACTGACGGAGACAAAACCGAAAGGAATGATTCGCCCCAGAATCACAAAGGACCTCGAAACACCACCCCGGGTGCACCTGAGCAAACTGGAAATAAAACCAAGGCTTAAGACCCAATATGAACCACATAGACACACGTCTTTATGCTCAAACACGTAAGAGACGCAAATAATCATATAATGTTCATAAACAAATCATATTCATGCATAATCATGCATACGAATAGCATACACATACATACAGGATGCAAAATTCATAAATAACATGCATATAATGCATACAAGAACAAACAAGAAGTATTCAAGACACGTAGCAAACAAACAAAAACACAAAACCACACAGATAGCCCTAAACGACCGTTTCAGGTCCAAGCACAAAACCCAAACAGCCGTTCTAGCCTCAGAAATACCCAGAAAAGTAAAGCCAAATGGCCGTTTTGCCCCAAAGAGTAAATAGAAAATGGCCGTTTCGAAACTGTCTGGACTTACGGACTCTTCTCAAACGGCCATTTGGAAATAACACTGAATCTCCAAATGCTCTTTGCGGCAAAACGGCCTTGTGGCTTTGCTTTTTTGGGCGTTTTGTGAGGCCAGAACGGCCGTTTGGAAACTGTTTGGACTTATAGACGCTTCTCAAATGGCCATTTGGAAATTACACTGAACCTCCAAACACCCGTTTGAAAATCTTCTGCCACAAAAACACCATACCCAAGCGGCCATTTGGAATTTACACTACAATCCCAAATGCACATTTGGGAAGCCCCTACGCCTAGACTACAACAACAATGGCGATGGGAAGCTTGGCCAAAAACACCCTCACAAGCAAACATAACACCAAAATGCACGAAACTCAAATCGGGAAGCATATACAACATATAGATCACATATTTTCAAGTAATGGCTCTCAAGACGAGCCCAAACACCCAAATCCCGAACCTATACACTATTTGTTATCTCCCCCAATTAGCACTTAGGCAACGAAGCAAGTTACGAGAGGGGCAAGGAAAGAAAGCACATAACGAGTAGAGTACAAATCTTACCTTGGATCATTGATTGATCGGTCGAATCATCGGCTAGCTCGAGCTCAAGAGCTTGGGGCAAAAATGGAGGGTTTCTCCTCCCTTTCTTCTTCTTTCTTTTCCTTATCCAAAAATGAAGAGGGAAATGTGGTAATTGGCTAATAAAAGCCAGGTCGGATCAAGAAAACGGGTAGGGCCAAAACCCAGGTCCAACAGATCGGATTCTAAAATGATTGGGCTATCAAATGGCTTTAGAAATTAAATAGGTTAATTTCATAAAATCCGAATCATCGAAATGAATAAAATGAAGGGGTCGGAATTCGAATTCAAATCCCCGAGCTCTAATAGACACGAAGGATAAAACACCCTAATTAAATTAGGTATCCTAATTTGGCAATTATTGAGCAATTGAACTCAAGAACAGTTGATTAGATTCTAAGCGCACTTAATAGAATTGTATTCACGTTGACACGTAGCATGCAATTCACATAATTCACGTTATTACTAAATTAAACTCTCTCGTGATGCCGTACCTGATTGTCTGAAAAGCCGAGGCATCACAACCACTCCTCCTTAAGAGAATTTGGTCCCCAGGTTCGCTGGTTCAAGTTTCAAGCTTGAACTACTTTTTGTATTCAACCAAGTTTGAGGTTCATGACATCCCGACGAGGGTTAGCTCACGAAAGGTCTTCTAGCACAAGGGGTTTGAATCTTCAGATCGATCCAGTCATAAGAATTGCTCTATCAACTCGCACAATGAAGAGGGTCTAAAGTAGATTCAACTCTGACCGTTTGAGTTCGATTAAGACAACTCTCAAGCTCAGTATTATAGATTGAAGCGGTCAATGAACTCATGTCGCTCCATCACCAAGCCTTTAACCAAATCTACTTCACCACGAACAAGACCCGGAGTGTCAAACATTCGGATTCTCTTCATAATGTCAATGCCTTCAAAAGGAGGTCATCGATCTCGTTGCAAAGCTCGGCCCTCAACTCACCGAGAAACAACCACTCTCGAACCCTCAGAGGTGCTCACCAAGAAACGAGAAAGCAATAAAATAAATAAAGCAAATTGAAATGTATAATTGCATGGTATGCATGTTTATATGTACCGTCCACCGATGCTGCAAAATTCTCATGGTTGTGGATGGTTGCTCATGGTCGAGGTCATTGGGTCATGTTTATACTTTATAGCTTGTGATGTTCATTTTTGCTTCATTCCTTACCCCGAACTTTATTCCACGGTTATTGTTTGTCTTTTAAAATCCCTCAAATCTTCACTCTCGGCACTCTTAAGTGTTCTCTTAGTCTTCATACCATTTCTCAGAATTGGGTTTCCCGAACTCCCTTCCTTGATCAAGTTTTTCGCTAACACCTCGATTCGTATCTTCCTTGGATGACATAATTTATTATCAATATCCATCTTTAGTTGTACATCATCTGGAGAATTTGATTGATGATAATAACCACCGAAATCTTGGGATACCATTTCTCATCGAGTAACTTGCATGCCTCGATAATCTGGTTTAGTTCAATATTTCACACCAACTTGAACTATCTCTTGCTAACATTGTCATGGAATATGGCAATTGTTTCGGCTTCTACTCCCGGAACAGATATAAAAGCTCAGCAGAATCTCTCTTTCATAATTCCATCATCTTCACCTTTCGAAGTTCTCGTTCTTCCTTTTTTCCTTAAAACTCCAACTAGTCCCCTTATTATTTCGGTAGCGCCTCGTTACCCATCGATTTGTTGTATTCTTATCATCCTGAATACAATTTGTCCACAATTCATGATTTTTTTTTAATTCACTTCCCCACTATGCTCTCCCCCTTAAAAAAATTTCTCTAAGTATTGAACTCGGTTTTTTGCACTTTGATTCAAAATTTCCCATCTCGTCGACTTACCTCCTAATGTATTGTTTTCACTAAGGTAGCTCATGGCATGAGGTTATATGGTATATTGTAATAGCTTTTCTCGTTGATATCTTTGTTACTCTTTAGACTTTCTTCCATCTCGGTTATATCACATGACCACTTCTTGTACTTTTAAATAACCTCGTCTGCGGCATCATTTCTTGATTCATCACTAGATTTCCCCAAGTGAGCTTTTCTCTCTTAAACACTTAATCTCTAGCCATCTCAATACACTAGGATCCCGAATCATCCCCCTATTCTTCAACCTCTCACGGAAAATTTCTTCATCTCCATCCTTACACAAATTTCCCCAAACCGCCTCTTTATCTTCCTTCTAATTTTCTTTTCCAAAATTTTCATCGGTTCAAATTCCATCGCGATCCTAATTATCCCATCATCTTTGCATCCTCCCAATATCCCTTTGTATTAAGATTCCGGATCATCTTCCTAACCATCATTCTCACTTGGAGATTCCCGAACTAATTCTTTCATCTTCAATCGATTCCTCTTTAATCCCCAACGAGCCAACTTTGCAATTTGGTAGAGATATTATGCTAAAATAAAACATCAACTATGCATGCGAAGTCAAGGTGCAATTGGAATGCTACACATTCTCATCATTTAGACAAGTAGAATGCTCCAAGTAACGCATGTATTAAAAATCAAATAATAAGGTAATAGTTAAATGTGTCGTGTAGGCACATGCCATGAATATGAATATCTCGATCCTTGAATTTTTGTGGATGCCCAAATTGAGATCTTTGATTTTGAGCCTATTGTTTATTGGCTTTGGATTGTGCACAATCCGAGACCTTGTGATCCTTTGATCCACATGCGTTTCCCAGCCGGTCCCAACACATGTTGTAGGCATGATTCGTTCCTCCATAATATACACACGGTTGAAGCTCTTCCTCTGCTCTCGAAAAATTTCCAACCCTTCGTTTCTTCCCTCGGATTTTCCTTTTGGCTTGTTACCCGAATTTTGAATTATTTCCCCCACTTGAAGGTTTGAGCAAAATCCCAATTCTTCTATTGATCCCGAATCTTCTCCTTCCTTACCTCTATTTACTCTTCGATTTTCCACTCTCAAGGCTTTGGTTATGGCTTTGTCCCACGTACTTGTATTTTCGGCGATTAGAGCTTCCTTGAACTCCTCTCGAAGACCTTCCATGAAATACCTTGCCTTCACTTCTTCGTCACCTATAATGTTGGGTACGTAAGAGCCTAGTCTCTCAATCTCGTTGATATAATCCATAATCGTTCCTTCTCCTTATTTGAGACTGAAAAATTCCTCAAGCCTTCGATTGTGTAAAATGGCCGGTGTAAACCTCTTCCGAAACTCATGAATGAAGGCATCCCAAGTTAGTCCTTCGCTCGTGGCTTCAATTTGTGGGGCAACCCGTTTTCACCATTGCCTTGCTTGTCCTTGCAGGAGCAATGTAGCAAGGCGAGCCTTATCTTGAGAGTTGTACGGCCACACTTCAAAAATACTCTCAATCTCGAAAATCCATTCTTCGGTTCTAATTGTCATCTCCTTCATGAAATTGGGGAGGACTGAATGCCCAGAAGTCTCGGTATAGGGTTGCCATCGAATTCCTTTGTTGCATTTCGGCATAGGGTTGCTCTTGATTATAGTGATGTGGAGGTGTTGACTGATTAAAACATTATCGACGTGGTGGCATCCTAAAAATGTCACAACTACAATAGAAATATATGCATGCCGATTAGTATATGAGTATATCGCATAATCACGTTGAAAAGTTGTAATCAAGAAATGTAATGCATTGCACGTAGTAAATCAACAAGTTGTAAAATTTTCAAATAGAAAACATAACAAACTCGATACAAAATGCAAACACTTTGCCAAATTGTCCTATGTCGTACGACCTAGACAGACTCAAAATGACACCAAACCCTGGTTTTGCAACCTGGGGTTCTGATACCACTTTAAGATGTAGCACCCCTCACGTGAGGCACCACAACCACCGCAGCATGGCCCGACCTGAGTAACGAATAAAGACCCGTACCCGGATCAAACCGTAGCGAACGAGTGACAAAGCAAAAACCTCCTAAGCTAGGCGGAACTTAGACCCTGCCAAAAACAAACCAAATACAAACGAGTGCGAGAGCGGAAGCAAAACATACATTTATACATTCACAGTTGACGGGTTTAACTAGCATAGATACCTAATCCCGAATAGCAACATAATTTATAAATTCAAACGGGTTCAATCTGTTCCTAGAAGCCTGTCCTGAATAAAATCCATTCATAAATTAAATCAAATTCGTAAACTAAATTTCAAATTCATAATCATAAATTACATACTTATTCAAATTATACAAATGCAAATGCAAGGACTCTCTAGAACAGACTCGAACCGACCGACTTAAAGACTAGACACAGACTCCGCCTAGCTCCAAACTCTGAGCTAAACCTGCACACTAAAAAGTTGGGGAGGGAGAGGGGTCAATCTATCCACTTGACTAATTGAGGGGCTACCCACAAACGCTATATATATATAGAGCAAAGCAAGTTTCAAGCACATGTATGGTTCATGAATTCGGGGATAGTTTTTGCATACCAAAGTTTTGCCTGTGATACGTACATATAGGGATACGAATCAATTCAAAACAAATAAAGCTTAACACATTCAAATTCTCAAATCAAACGGTTTTAAATCAAAACTTATCAAATCATATTTCAAAGTACATATTCAAAAGATTCATATTTTATCTTACTTAAAAAATCTATCCCCGTTTCACAACCCTTAACAAATCAAATCATACAGAACTCGGCGGGTACGAGTAGACAAATCCTATCCCAGGCTTCTCAGAAACAAACATACAAATCGTACATATCAGACAAAACATACAAACCTCCTCTCTGGTGATGGAAGGGTTGGCCGCCCTAACCATCCAGACAGACGAGGGGAGGGCGCACACTCAAACCCTCAGGTTTCCATTGTCCAACCAATCCTCCTGGTAGACTCCGGGTTATTCCTCTACAGCAACAAATGGAATTGTGCACAGGAGTTATAACTGGCAACCACGATGGTCGTCCCGGTTCCTCCTTACCCACACCTTCCGGGCCCCAAAAAAGATCAAAACAGAACAAATCACATAAGCGCATTCGGTACGTAGCACTTTGCACCCGAAGGTATCAAGAGGTGGCTCACGTACTAAACCACATCAAAACTTAACCAGCTACTAAACCGAAACAGAGATAAATTCAAATCATACAAATATGTACCTTCAACTTACTAGAACTACACTTTATATACCTCTCCGTGTCATATCCATATCAAATTCCAATGCACGTATCTCCCGGCTCATAAGAGGCACACGGTTTGAAGCGTAGTTGAGTGATACCGAACAAAACATAACAATTCAAATCATATCACACACACAATATAGGTTATAGTTCGCATACATATTATACGGGCACAATTCATAGGTTTAACTATAACCTAACCTCACCTAACACCGACGGAGACAAAATCGAAAGGAATGATTCGCCCCGAAATCACAAAGGACCTCGAAACACCACCCCGGGTGCACCTGAGCAAACTGGAAATAAAACTAAGACTTAAGACCCAATATGGACCACATAGAAGCACGCCTTTATGCTCAAACACATAAGAGATGCAAATAATCACATAATGTTCATAAACAAATCATATTCATGCATAATCATGCATACGAATGGCATACACATACATACGGGATGCAAACTTCATAAATAACATGCATATAATGCATACAAGAACAAACAAAAAGCATACAAAACACGTAGCAAACAAATAAAAATACAAAACCACACAGACAGCCATAAACGGTCGTTTCAGGTCCAAGCACAAAACTCAAATGGCCGTTGTGGCCTCACAAAATGCCCAGAAAAGCAAAGCCAAATGGCCGTTTGCCCCAAAGAATAAACGTCAAACGGCCGTTTGGAAACTGTCTGGACTTATAGACGCTTCTCAAACGTCCGTTTGGAAATTACACTGAACCTCTAAACGCCCATTTTAAAACCTTCTGCCACAAAAACACCAACCCAAACGTCCATTTGGAATTTACCCTACAATCCCAAATGCCCATTTGGGAAGCCCCTGCGCCCAGACTGCAGCAAGAATGGCGATGGGAAGCTTGGCCAAAAATACCCTCACAAGCAAACACAACACCACAATGCACGAAACTCAAACCGGGAAGCATATACAACATATAGATCATATATTTACAAGTAATGGCTCTCAAAACGAGCCCAAACACCCAAATCCTGAACCTACACACTATTCATCATCTCCCCCAATTAGCACTTAGGCAACGAAGCAAGTTACGAGAGGGGCAATGAAAGAAAACACATAACGAGTAGAGTATAAATCTTACCTTGGATCGTTGATTGATCGGTCGAATCTTCAGCTAGCTCGAGCTCAAGAGCTTGGGGCAAAAATAGAGGGTTTCTCTTTCCTTTCTTCTTCCTTTTCTTCCTTATCCAAAAATGAAGAGGGAAATGTGGTAATTGGCTAATAAAAGCCGGGTCGGATCAAGAAAACGGGTAGGGCCAAAACTCCAGTCCAACAGCTCGGATTCTAAAGCGATAGGGCTATCAAATGGCTTTAGAAATTAAATAGTTTAATTTCATAAAATCCGAATCATCGAAATGAATTAAATGAAGGGGTCGGAATTTGAATTCGAATCCCCGAACTCTAATAGCCATGAAGGCTAAAACACCCTAATTAAATTAGGTATCCTAATTCTGCAATTATTGAGCAATTGAACTCAAGAACAGCTTATTAGATTCTTAGCGCACTTAATAGAATTAAATTCACGTTGACACGTAGCATGCAATTCACATAATTCACGTTACCACTGAATTAAACTCTCTCGTGACACCGTACCTAATTGTCTGAAAACCCGAGGTATCACAATGAAAGAGCTCTTTGGAAGTGTTGTACCTTAGAACACGTTCCTTGGGTCAGTACAATTGCTTAAGGCGATCATAAATCTTTCAAGAATATTCAATCGACTTATGTTGCCTTTGCATCTCTGGAGACATGTTAACTAACATGAGGCATTGAACTTGGAGATTATCTTCTTGCCATTTGGCAATCGCTTCCTTTTTAGCCCGAGGAGCGTCTCCTTCAGGGGTAGGCTCGCCCTCGAAGAGAACATATCTTCTCTTCTCAGAATCTAAAACTATCTTTAGATTCCAAAGCCAATCTGAGTAATCGGGCCCGGTTAACTTGTTTGACTCGAGGATGGATACGAGAGGGTTTTTAGTTGCCATTTCAATTGTAGAGAATCACAGAACTACAAC
>JBBMKE010401965.1:0-12394 GCA_037834125.1 Lippia alba | reverse complement strand
ATTAAATATTCAGGGGCATTTTCGTCAATTCACCCCTTCGCCCTGACGGAACCCTAACGTCCGCCAGGGACCTCAAATGGAAGTAGAAGTATAGGGACTATATGGTAATTATCCAAAGAATAAGGACTAGGATGTAATTAGGCCAAACCTGAGGATCCTGTATGTAATTTTCCCATATATATATATATATATATATATATATGAATTGTGGCATGTGAGTTGGACCAGTTTTTTGAGGTGGAAGGGCTTTTATATGCCAGCTGGGTCTCCGGCGAGACACGTCAGCAATCGGGTCGGATTACGGCTAATTCGGGCAAAATTGGCACTATTTTGCTATTTTTTACGGTTATAGGTTTTTCTTTTTGTCGCCGAAAAATGACTGTACCAAAAACTCTAATTTTTGGGAGTTGGTATACCAATTTTGCATTTTTCCCCAAGAGCAAACCAGCCCAATTTGGGAAAACAAATCAAACTCAAACCAAACAAATTCAAAAAATACTTTGGGCGTAATTTATGAAACAAGAACAAACCAGCGCAATTTAGGGTAACAAAACAACACACACATTCGAATTTAGGAAAATATACGTACTAGTCCGTAAGGACCGTAACTCAATTGACTGCCGATAAACCCTCGTATTATTGGTGGCTTTCTTCGGGTGACAGAAAACTCAGTGCACATTTTCAGATGGCATGTAGCAGCCGGTAAAGCCAAAATGAGCCATCAATACCCAAACAAACGTGATGAGCTCTCGACCTTTGGTGAGTTGTTGAGCATGAGCATCGCCTCTGGAATGATACGCACCGTACCATAGCATTTCCAGCCACACATCGCTCATTAACTTCCACATGTCGTTTTGCCTCTTAAGAAATGCCGCAATAACGCAAGCATTTCTCAACACATATTTAAAGGTACATTCTGTTTTATATTTAAGCTGGAAAGCACCGAACGGCTCCTTAAACCGGGGATCATTTGCTGGTGCATTTAGAACTTTACCAGCGTGCCTTGATAATAGTTTCTGGCAGACATCCCTTTTCTCTATTGATTCTGCACTTTCCGCGACATTCCTTTGCTGCTCTGTGTCTGCGTCTGCGACATTCCTTTGCTGCTCTATGTCTGTGTCTGTTGATTCTGCATCTGTTGATTCTGGACTTTCTATGACAGCCCTTGCATCTTCACATGTTTTATCAAATCTTGCTTGGTAAACACCACTTTTATAAGTGGATATCAGCAGTGGCCTCATTATGTATAGATAAAACATGTAATCCGATAGGTTCTTGCAGATTTCCCGGTAATTAATGATGTCGTGGCTACCGCGGCCCCCTCCTGGTCGGTTTTCAGCTTCCGTGTTATACACCAAATCAGTAGCAATATGCCACATGAACAAACTTGTCTCAGTCGAATCTCACACATGATGAATAGAGTGAACCACCCTCATTTCCATGTAAGCACAATGTCCTGTGGCCTCTAGAGTTAATTATTTCCGATGTTCGCATTAATCCTCGACTGTTTAATTCCTTAAGCGACTCAAAAATGAACTTTTTTAACTCATCACTCGGCGTCTTGTTGTCGCAGTACCATGCTTCCTCATATGTGGACTTGAGTCCAAACCAATCAATAATAGTGTGAGAACATTTTTTAGCACGCGATCTACTACTGATCTTCATGCAGTAGCTAATGAAATTATGCTGAGCAATTTTTTCAGAACAACATGAATTAAAACAACTGAAACGAAAATCCTGGAGAAACGCTATCCCCCAATTGGAGAATATGAGCATGAGTAAGGCTAGAATTTCCAACAAAGCAGCGAAGCCGAGTAAAACATACGTAAAATAGATATCAATGCTGTCGGATGCCTTTAGCTTCTTGTAGGATGCTGTTCTTGGAAACATAACAAAAGCGGCCACTGTCAGAGCAATGCGAGCGAATCGTAGACAGCAGCTCAAAGGACTCGTCAGTCTGGCCATCTTGGTGAAGAGCTCATCATGAATGAAACTTAGCTCTTTGGCCACCACGTTGAAGGCGTAGTTCGAATCACTTAACTCGTAGAAGAAATTTCTGCTTAACTTAAACTCGCTTTCAGTCAACAGAATATTAGGAATGAGTTTCCTGGAAATCGTGTAGAGATAGTATCCATCTCGCACTTTAACCGACTCTTTGGTGCGATCTTCAGCCTTCATGGACAAATCTTCCCTAGTCAGTTCCCTGTTCTCCCCCGACGAATCTTGCCTAGTCTGTTCCCTGATCGCCCCCGACAAATCTTCCCTAGTCAGTTCCCTTCCGGGGGCCTTTATATGGTCTAAGCATGCATGATACAAGGCGTATGTACGTTCGCCATACTTGATAGTACCAGCCACGAAAATGAAAAGTAATGGAAGCCACAGACCGGTGGTGGACCGAATTGCTAGAAAAAGAATATAAAGAACCATAAGAACCTCAACGATTAGGCTAAAAAAATGTCTCAGCCATAGCTCGTTATCTTCAAGGGAAAAAGCGGTGATGGTGTCCGGGCCCCCAAGGTGCAACAGGAGAAATGGCGCCCAGAAAGCCGATAGGTCTGGGTCGACACACTTTTAAAAACAGGGAAAGAAAAAAAAAAGTTACCCATCATGAAAGTTGCTCAAAATAATATTTATTTTAAGAAATGACCAATATACCGTCGGGACTCGCGATATCTCTGAATAGATTGCCTAAAAGATCTTATGTTTTTGATAAGTAGAACAAAGAATCTTTCCGTTTTAAATAATACTGAGAAAAAAGTATGTTATTTTGATATGTGTATAATGTATATGATTGAAAGATATATATTTATTATAGATTATAAAAGTCAAAGAAAAATGAAATAAATATAATTAAAAAGATGTAACAAATAGTTTTAAGAGTAAATATGATAGGTTTATAAATATTTATTATTAGTTCACTTTTTTTTTAATTTAATCAATTTATATTATATTTAAGATAATAAAAACAAAAAATTAGATCACATATATCTATTCCTTTGACAGTTTTTAATAATAGAAGTATATTGAATAGCATTTTTCAATGCCATTATTTGTTTTTTGTTTTTTTTTTAAATTTTAGGGAATGTCATTATTTGTTTAGTTATACTATTTATAGAAAACACATTATATGAGAAAGGATAAAGTTGAAAAGTAATGCATAATTATGATGAGTTGATTGGGAGAGGCGGAACTAAATTTAAAGCTCAAGATTTATTTCGAATACATGAATACTTCTAAAATATTATTTTATCATATCGAATTTTATTGTATTAAATATTTATATTTGATATCATATCCAACACTTTTTACATAAAAAAAATTTTAAAAAAAATATATTATTATATTTGTATCGTGTATGTTCATATATTATTGTATCTGTATCATAAACTTTTACCTTCTTTCTTTCCTAGGGCGGAGCCTTTTCTACTTTTTTTTGTTCAGTAGGCCTTTTCTACTACACATGAATAATACTTAATACAGAGCCTTTTTTTTTTTTTTTTCAGCTAACACTTTTAAACTACGACAACTTCCACTATGTCCGGTAGCGGGAATCAGAAAGGGAAAAACTGATAAACTTTTCTCTCATTTTTCTCACTAAATTGGGAAGAAAAATACTTTTTTTATATTTTTATCTTTGAGCAAATAGCAGTTTTAGTCTTATATTATAAGATCGTTCTCACTTTTAATCCCACGCTTTTTAAAAGTGACTTTTAAATTCCGTAATAGTTTATTTTGTCATATTAAGGACTATCGCCCAAAAATAAACAGAAGTCGCTGTTTAGCCGTTAATTTCATTTTATGTGGGACCAAGTGTATTATATAATATATATACATATACATATATATATGTATGTACATATATTTATAAAATATAATATATATATATTATATTTTACATATATATATACTATGTAATACACGTATATATTATGTACTTTAATATAAACATGTATTATATATTATATATTATATATTATACACATGTATTAACAATATATATTTTGATATATTATATAAATATGTATATATACACTTATATTACACATGTATACTATATTTTATAATATATATACACGTATATATGTAGGTATATTATATTTTATAATATATACACATATATATGATATTATATATAATATATGTATTTAATTTATAATATGTATTTTTTTACATGTATTATAATATATGTGCATATAATATATTATATTATATAAACATGTATTAACAATTATTATTATTATTATTATAGTACGTATAAATATTATTGTAATACATATATTATATATAATATAAGAGAAAAATTACATTTGACTACCCTGTTAGATTGGATAATTACAATGCAGTCCATCTTTATCCGAAAATTACAATTTAGTCCCTCAATTTTATAAACCGTTTGTGATCCCTCTATTCCGTTAAGGTTCCGTTAGATCCGCAAGAACTGCATTGTTATATGTGTAATACATCGGGATCGTTTATTTGTATATTGGAAGGATGAATTTGTTATTTTGTTCATTAAATTAATAGAAGGATTGACCCAACCCTAACGGAACTTTAATGGAATGGAGGGATCACAAACGGTGTATAACATTCAGGGATTAAATTATAATTTTTGAATAAAGATGGATTACATTGTAATTACCCTATCTAACAAGGTAGTCACATGTGAATTTCCCTAATATAAAATACATGTATATATATTATATATAATACATATATATGTGTACATACTATAAGATATAATATACCTGTATATATTATAAAGTGCTAAACCCATTAACCCCCCTATCCTTTTTCGATTTTTGTACTTTCCTTCCCTATCCTTTATTTTTTCGCAATAAACCCCTTTACATCTGAAAAATCGCACACTTGACCCCTTTGACCAAGCTTTGACTATCGATTTCTTCTCCGTCATGGTGATCTAAGTTCCAAGACCACCGCCATCATGCTTGTCTCTCCAAGGAGAACAAAATTCATACCCAATTCAACCCTATTAGCTGTCAAACACTTCGTTTGTCGTGCTTCACCTTTGACCGATGATTTCTTCTTCGTTGGTTGTCGGATTTTGATTTCAAGACCATTGTTGTGTTCCTTGCGTCGAGAGCTTCAATTGATATATCATATCAACACATTTGATATCAACATCGTACAAATATGCTTTGTTAAAATTTTTTAGAAGTGGTCAAGTGTTCGATTTTTCAAAGGTTGGTGGGTTTAATGCGAAAAAGAAAAGAAGAGGGGGAAAAGTGCAAAAATCAAAAAAAGATAGGGGGGTTAATGGGTTTAACCCTATTATAAAATATAATATATATACTTGTATATATTATAATATATATTATAAATATATGTGTATATAACATAAAATATAGTATATGTGTATAACATAAGTGTATATATGCATATTATACAATATACGTATGTATGTATGTATGTATGTATATATATATGTGTGTATATATTATGTATAATATATAACAATATATATATATATAGGTATATATATTATATATAACAAATATATAACACACATAAAATGAAATTAACGCTGAACAGTAATTTTTGTCTAGTTAAAATGACCCAAAAACAAATAAAAAACTATGGGACTAAAAAAACCATTTTTAAAAAGCGTGAGACCAAAAGTGAGAATGAACTTGCTAGTATAATTAATTGGATTCAACGGAGATGGGTTTAAGCTAAAATTTTTCGAACGAAACATAGTGTTAGTGTTATCATTCAATAATAATAATAATATACAAAATTTTCGGAAGATGATGACACTTACCTTGCTATTCTTGCATAATTCAACATCAGCTTTGTTCTTTACTATGATACCAATTGAATAGATTGCAATCCAATCCGCCACGATATAAAAAAACCAAATGGGAGCACTCAGCCACACACTTCGAGTGCGTTTCCGGAAAGGTGAACAGATAATCAACAGAATTTGAAAGCAAAGACTCAAAGCGACAACAATGCGAATGTTCCATACGCTCCACCCTTTCTGGAATCCTTCGGCTATAATGTAGAGACCCATGATTTTGGTTTGATCCTGTCAGAAAAATCAACTTAGATTTCAAAGACTCCGGAGAATTATGTTTGAATGATAACTGTAAATAATGCATGATACGGCCTTATACAATTGATCTTGTATTGAATGATCTAACAACTTAAAACTTTTAGAGATAAGTATAATGGGATATTTTAAGATCTCCACACGCCCTTTCAAGTTCATGCAAGCTTCTTTTTGTTGAGACAATTGAATGATCTAAACTAAATTCAAAATTTGCGTGTGTGCTTCCAAACTTATCCAAAATTTCAGAAACTCATTGGATATTCTTAAAGACCCAATCAAAAATTTATTAAATATTAGAAAAGTCCAATGATGTATCTATAGATTTTCTTTCTCTGGAAGTGAGTTTTTTTCTCTCTGCTTGAGAGTTGTGAACATACTGGGTTCATAAATATATTAAGAGAATTTCAATTAATTTATATTTAAAAAAATTGCTCGTTTTCATTTCTCATAATACAAGTATTAAATTAAGAAATAACTATAAATATAAAATATAATAATAAAACTTCATAATTCTTTTTTTAGAATTCATACATAGATCATTTAATTATATATATATAACCGACTGAACCGAAAAAATACCGAACCGACCAATCGACCCGAAATTTGAGTAAATCGAAATTTCGGTATACTGAAATGGCGTACCAAATACCGAACCAAAATCTTCTGTTCGGTTTGATTTTACCAAATTAATTTCAGTATAATTCGGTACAATACCAAATTATCGAATTTTCTTTAAAAAAAATTCAAATTTCATTAAGGAAACTCTAACAAATATTAATTAACATATTGTTAAATAACACCAGCAAATTTTTTGGCATTGGGCGTTGGACTCAAAGAAAGAAAATGACAAACAAAAGAAAAGTAACTTCTCTTCTTACTTTTTTCGTGTTTATTAAAACTCTAAATTCAGTGAAAGTTTGTATTTTAGCTTTAAAATTATTAGTATTACTTAACGAGATTTAGGATAAAAACGGTATAGAATTTAGGAAGGATAAAATTATTAAAGTAATAATTATGTTAAATATTTCGATCATACCATAACTAAATATCGATATTGAACCGAAAATCGAGATTTTGGAATCCTTTATACCGAATTTTTGATTCAATCGATTTTATCGAATTGTGCACGCCCCTAATATATATTAAATGCACGCACAAAACTAATATTAATAAAAAAATTAAGAAAATAGAGAGGATCTGTCAATTTGGTCTTTGGATATTTTCAGCTTTAAAATCTATAAATAAAAATTCAACCCAAATCCATATTTAATTAAAATATGAGCTTGAATTTGGGTTTGAGTTTGATATAACAGTATGAATTTAAACTGGAATTGAATAATTAACTTTCAGGTTTAGGTCGGAAATTTCCCGGACCAGGCCTACCTTGTGGTATCCACTGATCTTTGAGTCAAATCTTTTGTAGAGGAGTATCATAGCCATTAAATTATTAAAAATCTCAACATGCTTTTCAATCGTAGAAAGTCTGTGTCATTAAATTTTAAACATCTCAACATGTCCATCACGTGCACATACACATTTGACTGTTGAATGATCTGAAAGCTTTTAAGTTGAATATTATCAAATATTTAAACATCACAATATGTTCGTTCAACGAATTTCTTTTGGTCTCATACAAATGGGTTACGGTGAGTATTCTATCAGATTTAATGTAATACCACAGTGAGTGACCACATCATTTAAAATCTTAAATCTTTAGAAAAGATATTAAGCATCTCAACATTAACTATAGTTAAGGAAAAATAAATTTCATGTAATCAGAATATAATACTTCAAGGAGTAGTAATTTTATAAGTTAAAAAAAAAAAGAAATTATTATATATTAGAAAAAAAAGAATATAAATAATTAAATTTTATTTTATATATGCTATAATTCAAAAATAAATAGAATTATATATTTTGTAAGAAATAATAATTTAACGAGATAGGAAAACTAGTATAAGAAAAAACTAAACTAAAACAAGAATAATGCATGAAAAGTAAAGAGGAGAGAGAAACTGACAAATGTCAGGTGGAATGATCCAATGAGTGAAAATTTAGCATATAGTAAACCATAAGGACCGGACATATAGTAAATCTTAATAACTATTTGACAATAATTATTCTTCGATAGAGCACGAGTTCAAACTTCAAATTAATTCTACATATAAATCCAATAAGTATTTGACGAAAAGTACAACATCCGGCATGAATTCCGAGTGTTGAGCGTAGACACCTCTTACCTCACAGACAAACTTGAGAATGTTTTGGCCTTGATCTCAATCTCGTTTGTTTTGAGAAGCTGAGAGAGCTAGTGGCCTTGTGGTATCCTTTTAAAGGAGTTTGAGGGAATATTTTATGGCTTAAAAACCTTAACTAGGAATCTAATCAACTTGGCGTATTATAATTATCAAAAAGAAAATTCAGCCCACCATGCTTATTTCTAATCACCAAAAACAAAATCTAGTTCACATTGCTTATTTATAATTGCCAACAAGGAAACCCACTCACATTTTTTAAGGAAAATCAACTGACTTTGGCTTTCGGGTTCACACGTTCCCGACAATGCTAATTATTCATCCGAAAATAAAAGATAAAGAGACGCATGAGTCATGACAATTCTTCTTGGTGCCCCAGCACCCCAGCAGCCCCTGTAGCTCCATTCCTAAGCCTACGTAGCTCCATCCCTAAATTCACTTGATCAACTTTTTCAGCCAACATTACTTTGTTCTAACATATGCTAGCTAGATGGTATCAGATAATGTATTAGATACTTTTCAATGCAGTAATTCAAGAAAAAATGAATCCATGTCGTCGTGTATGTATTGTATTACATTATATTTATTTCAATATTTTTATTTATGCATTATAGGTGACATGACAGGATCCGATGACATGATGCATTTTCTAATGAACCCATGGAACTATTACTTTCCTCACCTGCACCTCCTCTGGCCTACGACTCGAGGAGGCAACCTTCATCGGCCTCAGACAGGAACGAGAATTTCCTCCCCTAGAATCACGGTTTGATCTAACATACTCAACAATGCTCTTCGACTTGTTAATCATCTTGAGAAGCTTGACCACTCAAAATTTACAGAGGCAGTGGTTGGCCAATCATTAAATGCACCCGTCGATTCCTTAATCACTCAGTTAACAAGTATTCTTCAAAATCTACAGCCCCAGAAACAGGCACATATATCTCAGAATTTATCAATCAGCATAAAGTTGAAATAATTCAACTATTCATTATGGTCCTGATTGATGAAGATGGCAATGGGGAAGAGGCAAGCTAAGCCACATCACCGGCACTCCACCACCGCCAAAAACATATAATCCAAACTACCATTGTTGGAACAGACTGACCTGCTCGTGTGTTCATGGATTTTGGATAATATAGAACAGAAACTGATCAGTAACTATGCCGAATATCTATCCTGTTGATTTGAGTGACGGAGTCAACCCGAATAAAACACCATCGTGTCCTGGGTTAGCCTCGAGCTTCTTGATTTTATATTTTGACTTAATCAATAGGAATCAGACGAAATATTCGCATTTATATCCAAATCTAATTCCCACTTCTAATTATTTCCACTAAAAATGTTTTAGATCGTGAGTTTTCGTATGCATGAAACGGAAGATTTCGATAAAATAAAATTGAGAAGACACAATACAATGATGGTCAAAATTCGTGTGCTATCCCTCCTTTATAAATTAAATATTAAATTTTACTTTTTACAAAAATCACGGAGTAATAATTTGGAGTAGTCAATATTTATAGCAGTCAACTTTTTTAAAACTAAAGTATTTTGTCATCTAAGATTACATTTAAATAAAATACGACAAAGATTCAAAGGCCATTGACAGGTGCGGAGAAAAATAATGTAGGAGTCGCTAATAGGCTTGCACATTCTCCAAAACCCAGTAGTTAGTGATTTTTTTAAGTTTTTTCACCTATACTAATTCATCAACTAACTAAAAATAATAATAAACAAAGACTTATCTAGAAACGCGATAAATCTAGCTGGATTAACATTCCTAGCTTGTTCGGAAACTACGACTTTTTTCAATTTCATTGTTTACGACGCGCATTCAGAGATGATGCTATTTATTTTATTTTTACATATGACAACAAACTATCGGAGATGTCTCTAACTCAACGAGGAAGCTGATTCATATTCATTCATGTATATTGGATGCAAATTTTGAAAATTTCAAAAGTAGAAAATAAAAAATATATACAGATTACAATTTTGAGGAAAATAATAAATTAAAAAGAATATATATATAATAAGAAATAGGACGTTGTGAGAGAAAGCATGCTATTACATTTCAATTACAAGGTAAATTACGCTTCACCCTAAAGTTGGCTTTTTTTAAACTAACACTTGACAAGAGTGATTTAAACACCTGCACGTCAACGGCGCCAAAAATTTGTTGTGTTCAATTTGTTTTAAAGTCAAGTGCAAGTATTAATAAATCAATATAGCGAAAGGGGTCGAATCCACAAGGAGGAGTAAATCAAAGTCAATTGTCTAATGCATTTACCAATTTATAGACCAACACGAATAAGAGAGAGTTACCTATCTACAAGAAAGAAATTAGACTAAACTAACTAACAAGTAGAAAGCAAGAATTATGAAGTGAATAATGCAACAAGTAACAAGATAAAGCAAGTGGCAAGTAATGATCATGCAAAGTTCACGTTCGATTGTGCTTTGGTGGAACAAGAATCTCACAATTCTAATCACTAAATTATTCAAAAGCTCCTCTCGAAATCAAATGCGTGTACCTAACCAAGTTTAACGTCGCTCTCGTGATCATTAGTTCAATGATTAGATCGATTAGTTAAGATTAGTGCAATAAACTAACTAGCGGTTTGGCGTGGTTAATCAATTGCTTAATTACTCAAGTCTAAACTAAATGTCTTTATACTTAGCCCTTAAGTATTGTGAAATTCTTCCAATTCACATACAATTTATCAATTAGCATGCAAATCTAGGATCATATCTAAGGTTATCAAGCTCAAATATGCATACAAGACAATTTCACAAACATAAGATCGAGTAGTCCCACCTAAACATTTTATCAAACACTTACCCTGCACAATTCATCGCCCCCCTTTGCCTAAGAAATTTAACCACTCATACTAGCACTTCAAAGCAAGTAAATGATAGAAATCATACTAAAGGCATTCATATTCATTAAATTGAAATCCAAATAGACAAGGAGGTTCAATATAATACTTAAGTCTAACAATTGAAACATTACTTGATGCTATAAATCAAGACTAAGATAATAACAAGAACTTAAATGCTAGGAATCATTAAAAAGGGAAACAATACTAAACGTCTTCAATTAAAGCTTTAATTCTTGCTCCATGGTGGTGGATCATCCTCTTCAATGCTCCATAAATACTCTAAAAACCCCTAAGGGTAAAGTGAGAACAGTTCCTCAACTTCACTCTCGTAATTAGGTCTTAAACTTGCAAAAACGTGTTCACTGGGTCTACATCCCAGCCGGGATGGTCAAAAGGCTAAAATGGATCCCTGTCGGGATTCACTAAAATCGCATCCACGCTTAACGGATCCTGGCCGGGACGAAATTATGCCTTGAGATTGTCCTGGCCGGGATGGGAAAATTCCATCTTCGGTAGATCTTTCCCAGCCGGGATGGAATGGAAGGTATTTCCAATCCCGGTCGGGATGCTATGTTGCATCTCTATTTCCAGCTTAAAATCTTCATTTTGTTCCGTTTCTTGCCGTTTACACCTCCAAGGCAAAATATACCTAAAAAAGGAGCAAAAACACATGTATAAGTACAAATGCGACAATAAAGATAACACAAATGACGCATAAACGGATACGAAAATTAAACCTAACAAAAACCACCCTGATGTTACTTAATTTGTCACAATCTATGGTGCATGGACACGGACACAACACGACACGGATACGGCGACACGAATTTTCTAAATGATATTTTTAGAAGTGTCGGTGCATTAGAGGTCACAATACTCCCTAAAACTCAATCGAAAACATTTTATCTTATTAATGAGAAATCTTACAACACTTTCTCCAAAATTAATATTTTCATCTAAAAAAATTTTAAATAACTCAATTTAATTAATTAAATCAAATAGCATTCTTTTATGTTTGTTAGGAATAATGCTCTAGAAAACCGATTATAATATCCGCTTTGTACTTTTCTTTATTGTAATCACAGACAATCTTTGAATAACATAACGAAATAAGGCAACACTTCTTTATATGCTCTTGTTTGGGTTTGCGATTTACTTTAACTGTGCATGTATAAGAACTCCCCTAA
>JBBMKE010401955.1:0-12398 GCA_037834125.1 Lippia alba | reverse complement strand
ATTTTTATAAAGTTACTAATTTACCCTGAAATATTTTAGAATACTTTAGAGTATTATAATATGATTAAGTATTTAATATATAACTTAAAATAAATTATTATAATTTTGTATAAGATTATTTATAATTAATCACACGTAAAATTATTCTATATATATTTTTATTTATGAATTCATAAAACTTAAGAAAAGAGAAAATATTTACTTTGTAATTGTAAATTTTTTTAGGTATGAGATTTTTTGATATTACAAAATTTGATTGGAGGAGAAAAGAAAATATTCAACTGAGTTGAAAAAAAAATAATTAACATATAAACATTAGAGTTGTATTTGTATGTAAAAAAGTTAATTAATATTTTGTATGTAAAAAGGTTAATTAAAGATATTAATATTTTAATAAGGATATTATTGTCAAAATAAAAATTTAAATAAATATAAAAAACCGTATAAGCAGAAGCAGAATCTAGAAGCATGCCCTGGGCTGCATCTAGATTCTGGCTTATTTCTGCTTAAAATAAGCAGAAGTGAATTTTTCAAACACTCTAAAACTGCTAAAAATAAACGCTTATGAGATAAGTGCTTATTTTTAGAGTTTGCAAACACTCTCATACCCATCGCAACTAATAGAAACTTCAATTAAAAGCAAATACATAGTTCATTCAAATCCAATAAGTAATTCGAATGCAATTGACGGATAATCACTTCATCATCATACCAAATCATACCCTAACCAATCGCAACAATCTTTTTTACTAGTCAAGGAAAACAATAAAATCCATCAAATTCACAAATAACCTTTAAAAAATTCGTAAAGCTAATGAAAATGCCTATTTGTTATGTATTAACCAGCATAGCGTTCAAACGCAACAATATCAATATTTTTATTTGATGCGTCGTAACTAATAAAGTTTGCCTCTCATTTAATTTATTTATTTAACATATATATAAGAGGGACTTTGCAATTGACGTACCAAGTTTACAATTGAAACTCTTCTTCTGTCAACACGTGATTCCTTCTATTTATTGGGTAATTTTTAATATTTCCACGAATAATTGCATCTTTCTTTATACCCAAAAAACTAACAAAGAAAACGAAAATAAAAGTTTAAAAAAAAAAGAAAAGAAAATGAATTAAACAAACCAACAAAAACACGGAAAGGAATATCTTCATTCATACAAAATAGCTTCAAAGCCATTATCGGCCTGTTGCTCACGGTTCAGATTTTCTGTATCATCTCATATATATATATATATATGTATATATATATATATATATATATATATTAAAAGAATTTCTTTTCTAATTTTAACGGTCTAGATAAAGTGTAAAAGATGTAGTCGTATAGCATAAAAATGTGGCCGGAAATCTAATGGGTGTCCCTCAGACCACATCTCTCTTATTTTCTTGAATTTCTTCGAATCAACCAAAAAAAAAACATTTCTTTCAAACAAGAATATAATAGGGCTGGTATTAGGTAGAGTGGAAATACTTGCTGAATATGCTGACTGAGGAGGGCAACGTTCTGTTTCTTGGGGATGAATGGAAGTCAAAGGGTTTGGGATCTCGGTCAACATATTTGTAGCTAATATGTTGTAGATTAAAAAACAAAGTCTTGATCATCTTATTATATATATGTTGCAGCTAATAATAATAATAATAATAATAATAATAATAATATCTGTATGGATCTCTCTCAACATTTTCAGTAACATGTCTCACCTGCTTCCACACCCAGGCTTCATACATAATTCAAGAAAGTGTATATCTGACTAATTGCTTGTTCTCAGGTAATTCTGCTTCAAGAGCGAGTAGAGTAAAATGAAGCTGATCATGACCATCAGAATTTATGGTAAAGAACTTCCTCTTTCTTTGATCTTTTGTGTTGTTAATTATATATAATACTACAGTTGGCTCGATTTTCTCATTCCTTTTGACCCATTAATTCCTTGCAGGGCTGCTGTGGGCTGACATGTTTGTGGACTCCGCATTGTATGTGATGCAGAATTACTTGACAGATGTATGGCAAATCAGTTTAACTCACGCTGCTGCAATCATTAATATCTGCACTGGACTTTGTAAGATCTTACCAGTTTTCTGTCTCTTCCTCGTTGATGCGTGTCTCGGACATTTCATGATGCTCCTCATTTCTAGTGTAGCCTATAGCCTGGTGAGTAGACAATAAATCTTTCCCAACGTTTTACAAAATGTATATAAAGATGGATAAAATTTTCAATTTTAGCAAAATTCCCTCCAACAAATTACCATTATATTTGGTTTCTCCCAACTAAATTCCTCTAATTTTCTGTTTTCATTTTGTTAATTCATATCTAATATGGGTATATTCGGACTATTAAAGAAAAAAATGTATCTTTTTTTTGGCAAGAAATCTTAAGTTGAGGGGATGGGATGGATCCCATATGAGCATATTTTGATGCTTAAACCGTGATAATACTTTCATAGTTAATATGAGGTTATGTTTTAAAACCCGGATCGGACGTCGAACCGAAAGCCCTACTGATTACTGGTTTTATTGATTCGATCGGTTCGACTACCGGTAGAACCGGTGTGACTAATTATAAAATAATTAAATTAATTATATATATTTTTATAATATTATAAATATTAATTAAAAATAATCAAATAAACTAAATAATATGAAAAATAGATATAATTAAAACTATTTTCACCTTCTTATTAATTTTCAAATATCATCTATAATAATATTTTTCAAAGTTAACAATTTACAAACAATAAAGACCAGAATAATTAATATTTAGAAAATTTACAACATTGAAAAAGAAAAACTGATTTAACAATATCATAGTTTATTGTGAAAAAATAAATAAAGTATCACATATATATATTTATATTTTTATAAATATATATAATAAAAAATAAACTATTACGCATTCTTTTCTCCATTTGCCAAATCAATTGAAAATTTTGTCGGGAGTGATCTTAGCACATGGTTATATTTATATTATTATTATTATTATTGGAATTTAAAAACTAACACTATAAGCAGCTCAGTTGGTGGGAGTGGGACCGTGGGAGTCCCCACTTTGTATCAGAAAGGGGCTAAGTTCAATCCCATCAGCCTCAAAATAAAGCTTGTTTTGCAATTTTAAAAAAAAAAAAATCCGGCCCGATATGATCCAGTTTCAACACCTATTCTTGACCCATTTTCAACAGGCTAGACTGGATCGGACTGGCTGCCTGCCGGTCACTGATCAAACCGAAATAAAGGTAGTTTTGCAATTAAAAATAAATAAAAAATAGCCCATACGGCCCGCTAGTCTGATCCGATTTCGACATCGGTTCTTGATTGAAATGGGCTACATTTAAAGAGAAAGGCAAAAATAACTTACCGCCTATATTATGACTGTTTTTTAATTATTAAGCTGAACTTTTAAATATTTCAAATTATTATCTGTATTTTTATAAAATTATTTCGGTATTTAGTATTAATACGTTGCTCATTTTTTAGTTTTATCATTTAAAGCATTTCAAATTTTAAATAAAAATTTGAAAAATCAGTATGATTAAAAGTTGTTTTTTCCTATTTCAAAAAAAAAGTTATTTGCTCACGAAAGAAAAATTATCTTTTTTGTTTTGGTACAAGAAAGTTTAGGTCTAGGGGGCGTGGGTTAGGTATGCAAACGAGACGAATCAGTTGTGTTCAGATATATATAAAATTCATGTACACCTAAATAGAATTCGAACACAAAACATCATAATGAATCCGTTAACCACCAGGAAGAACCCATATTGGCTATACATTATATATATATATATATTTGAATATGTTATAATATTAAACGTACAGCACTATTAAAAATCCTACCCCAAATCCAATGCATTTCCCATTTCTCCATTTCCTTCTTACGCCGCAGCAACATTGCAGTATTCCACCATGCCGCTCACCGGCACCAGTGCTCTCTCGACTTCCATCTAATTTATGGGTTTTTTCGTCTCTTATTTACATTCAGATTTATGATTTTTTGGTTTCTCAAATTTCACTCTCTAATTCTGTATGGAGTTATTTATGAATCGAGTTATTATAATCATATAATTAATTTGTGGAAGTCAGTACTTACTAGCAGCCCCTTGAGTCGATCATTGTTATACCAACATATTTAAGTTTCAAAATTTGCCAGGGCATTAGCTTGGTTGCTATGTCAACACCACCCGTCCTGGGCAGATGCAAAAGTTACGAGAAAGGATGTATTGATGGCACACAAAAAATAATTAATCTTGGCATGGCTTTGATAGCCGCAGGAAAGGCTGGTTATGTAAACTCGATACGCCATTTCTGTAAGGAGCAGCTACCGAAAGCTGAGAAGAACGAGCCGCGAAAACGGAAGGAGCAGGCAGAGAAAGATGACGAGATTAATACATCATCAGAAGTGAAAAAGGAGTCTGGAAAACATGAGGAGCAGCCAGAGAAAGATGACGAGAATACATCATTAGAAGTGAAAAACGAGTCCGGAAAGCGTGAGGAGGAGAAGGCAGAGAAAGATGAGGAGATTAATACATCAATCAGTGTTACAAGTGAAAAACAAACGTGAAAAGCCAGAGAAAGCGAAAAAGAATATATCAGATGCAAATTGGTTGAAATCGTTATTTTTTATTATGCTCCTTATATGTAATGCACTAGTTGGAGGTATTGCGCCGTTACCATGGAGCATTATCTTTGGAATTCCAGCTATTTGTACAGTGTTTGCTACCCTTAACTTCTTTAGTGGTTGGTGTATATACGATAAGGTTGAACCAAATGGAAGCCCCATAACAAACATATGCAGGGTTTTTGTGGCCTTTTTTCGCAAGTGCTCCAAAGAACGCCCCCTTAATGCAACAAATTTCTACAGGAAAGACGACCAGGAATCATTTAAACGTACTCGGTTTCTGAGGTATATATGAATTTGCTTACTTTCACACCCATTGTAACTTGTAACTACTGAAATTTGATCAAAAATTAATGATCGAGAAACTAATCATCTGAATCATTTCTTTTTGTATCCCCACTGATTCTCAGGCGTCTGGAAAAGGTTGCGATTATATTGCCTGGCGAGGTAGCCCCAGACGGCCAAGTTAAAAATCAATGGAAACTCTGTGCAATATCCGAAGTCGAAGAAGCTAAAATCGCGGTTCGCATGGTTCCAATGTGGCTGACCTTCATAGTTTGCGGTATAGTGTCCTCCATTGGAAACACATACTTCATAGAACAAGCTAGCAACATGAACCGAAAAATTGGAAAGTGGAATTTTCCTATTCTCGTTCTTGTGCTACTAAAATCCGGTATAAAGATTGTACTCGATGGCATCGTGAATAAATTCTTCTTGGGGAAAGCATCAAAAAATACAGAAGACTCAACAACTGCAGCATATCCAAATGATAAAAAATACCGACCTGCCGTAGGTATTGGCATTGCTATGGTATTCTCAATACTATGTTGTATAACTGCATCAAGAATTGAGACAAAGCGGCTAACAGTGATTCACAAACATGGTTTACTCGACAAGCCCGATGACCCTATTCCGATGAGCGTGTATTGGCTGCTAATCCAGTTCTTCCTCCTGGCGGGGCTGGATGCTTTCTCTGAAAATTGTATTGCTGCTTTCTATACTTATCAGGGGCATAAATCCATGAAACACTACCTCGGGCATTTCGGTACCTTCGTGTTTGGTTTGGGTTTCATGTTTAGCGTGCTTTCGGTTTATGTTGTGGGTAAAATAAGCAAAATGGGTGGTAAAACCAGCTGGTTTCAGTTTACTTTGAACGAGAGTCGTTTGGATAGGTACTATTGGTTTTTGTCGGGTTTAAGTTTAGTGAATTTGGTTGTGTTCGTGGTGGTGGCGTCGTGTTACAGATACAAGGACATTGAGAAAGATATGGAAAGGGCTGATGTCGATATTGGTGGCGCTGAAGGAGCTCCACCTCAGGACGATGATGAAGAAGCATAGCAGGACTACGGTAAGTGATAGCTTGTCAATTGCCAATAGAGATTGGTGAAATGGTTTGAGAGTTCTTTCTCAATGGCAAAGATTCGAATTCGAATCACTCTGGTCACTTGGGTGCGTGCATTAAAAAAAAAGTGATAGCTTGTTAATTCTGTATTTATTTGTCAGTTAATCACATAATTGGCCTTCCATCACTGAATTGAACTTCTTTGATGTTTTGTTGTAGTTATAAAAAATTTAAAAGACCAAGTTGTATAATCATTTGTGCATTGGACTTGACCAAATACAAAGATCAAGTGAAAATTACGGATTTAGTGAATTTGTAGCAGAAAAAATATTTGATTTTTCAAACTCTTCATTCACGATTCTTATACTCCTAAAGACACGAGACGTGACTTCATTTGAAAGCCAAGAATTGGGTTCTTCTTCATCTTTCCTTATTAGATTATGATTCTTTTTTTCCTTCTCTATTTATAGGACTTTTGTGGGCAGCCATGTTCTATTAAGTTTACTAAGTTTCGTTAAGTTTTAACTAGTAAGTCATAAGTGGGCAACAGGGTTGGTCCAAATAATTAAAGAGTTGTTTCTCAAAGACAAGATTCGGATGCAAATCCCTCAGACTACTTGGGTATGTGTTTAAAAATAATAAATAAATAATAAATAAAAAATAAACCACTAGTATGTCATAAGTGAGCTACAACGCAAGCCTGCAATAGCCTATAACACAAAATGGAGAAAGTGGCCCTGTTTCTTTGGGCCGGTAAGTTGGGCCTATCTGGCCCATTATCACTTTTCGAATAAAAGTTATTATTTGATTCAGGATTCAGACATTTGTTAAATTGGGCTCTATCCAATCTATCCTGACGTTAGAAATTGGAGGAATTCAGAGGAGGAGTGGTGAGAGGAGTGATACAATAACTTAAATGAGTCAATCGAAATTATTTTTCTAGTGGTAGCACGAACAATTTGATGGAATTAATTTTGGATAAAGAGAATTCGCAAGGAGCTATTGTAATGTCTATTAAGAGACGGTGAACAGGACAATACCTCATTTACAAATGAAAGACTCAACAAGAACAATACCTCATTTACAAACGATTAATTGTTAGACATATTGAATCAAAAATTAGAAAGATCATTTTGTTGATATCTACTGCTAAATTGTTATTTCTAAAAAAGTACAATAAAATTATCCATGATTTAATTAAGAAATCTGCTAATTTTCAAGAATGGCACGTTGATATCCCTGAAAATGTTTCAACATTCGTAATGGATGAATTAATAAAGTTTATTATGTTGCTTTAAAAAAATAGATAAGAGAAAAAAATATAAATATTATTTAAATTCTGAATTGGGTTCTTTGTTATTTTATAATCTATTAACTGATATACATTATATCAATGTATCAGGGATAGACTGTACATAAACTCGCACAATCCGCTAATTCGCCCGAACAGAATCAAATCGCTCGAAAATTGCCACTTGGAAATTTTAAAATAATAACCGCGGTTAGAAAATATTACAACCCGCTATTTTCGGATCGGGTGATGGATCTAATAATTCAAATCCGCCTACCCGCAACCCTACCGCTATATATATATATTTATATTTTATTTGTAATTATAGTTATATAAATACATGATACACAATACAATTGTCATGTATATTATACAAATTATACATACATATAATATATATTTTTGTCTTAAACTAATATTATACATGTTCTTTAACAAAAGATAAACTTATATTACATGATTTATATTTATAATATGATATTATTTATTGAATGATTTATCTTTATAATATGATATTATTTGTTGAATAATGTATATATATATATATAATTATTTTTCATCTACTTTGAAATCATTATGTATTAGTTGTAATAAATTAAAAACTAAAATAAATGCTAATATTCTTTATATTTTTTTGGTTATTGAGTTAAAATTATGAGTATAAAATAGTTTTATTAAAAATTATATATATAATTCGTCAAACCGTCGATCTGCGCACTATAAAACCGTAACCGCCCAACCCGAACTGCTCTGTCTGAAAAAATAATTATACATTTACGATGTATGTTTTTACAAACCCGCATACTTCGGGTCAGGTGACATTTTACTTACAAACTGCTCATACCCAATCGCGTACAACCCTACTCAAGGATTCTTGTTCCAGCTATAATTTACTAAATTACAGGAGGTGTGTAAGTGTTGTACCTAATTCTAAGAGGTCAAGATATTAAAACTTACTTATTAAGAAAGATCAGTATTATTTTGTGGTTCAATTTAAACCCTACTAAATAAAATATAGAACCAATATAATTCAATTAAATGAGATAAAAAAAAAGTTACATTGAGTGAGTGCCCTAATTAAAACCCAAAATTTTAATGCCTCAAAAGAAAAAGATAAACAATAGAAAAATGAAGGATAATAATATTCTAGACTATTTGTGCGGAAATACTCAAAATAGTGCAGAACTTTATAATAAAAAACATTGTTTCGTTACGAAAATAAAAACCAGGTAAAGATAACTGGATAACAACGTCTAACATTATTAAGCTGCATGTGATTTCATGATTTATGTATTCGTTTTCAGCGGCCACCCTGTTATATATGTATATCTGTGTTGTGAAAATTAACTTTATTCAACTTGATTAATTTAAGATAATTATGTGTCACAAACATCTTAGGCTATTTATAATTTCAACAACCATAATATTCCTTTATTATTTCTAATGCATTGATATTTTTAAAAATATAACTTTATTATCTCTTGTCGTAATCGATATTCATGTATTATATCATGTCGAACACTTCATGTGGAATTTTTTTACAAAAATTTATATGATCAAATTCGTATTGTGTCCATAGCTAATTCAAGATAGTGTTTCATTATCTTCTTTTGTTTTTTTAACCCGTCTTCAATTTATTTCCAATATTTAAAATAAAATCTAGCAAAAATAGCATATACTTTCAAAATTATGCAACCGAATATAAAGAATAAATAGCTTTTGTAATTTATGTATAGAAAATTCAAGCATCATTTAATATGCCCTGCACTAGTATTCTCTTTCTTGTATTATTTTACAATTTCTTACGAGATCAAGTCTTCCAATCTTTTATATAATAAAATTTTTAAAGCATAAATTTGACTTGAGTTGGTTAATTATGAAATTAAATATAGTAAAACTAATTAGGTAAATCTTGAAAAAAATTTAATAAAAATGAAATCTATTACTATCTCTATTTCCCTCATAAGCAAATCAATAATAGTTATATATTCAAAATTCGAGTTTATATTAATTAAATTAAGATAACACCAAATTAAGAATTTATTATTTTTTTTAAAAAATTCTAACTCAAATTGGCATCCATCGAACTCTCAATCAATTAATTTATCATTCTTTCTAATTTTTTTACTATTTATATAATAAATATAAAATATTTATCCTCTAATAACATCAATTTAAATGAATTTAACTCGAGTTAGAATTGCGGATCAATTTTGGGACATTAATATTGCTTGTTTGAAAATATGCAAGACCAGAAAAGTAGAAAGCTAAAAATAGTGGGCGAGGACCGTTTCATGATTCTATTCCTTTCCTTTTCTTCTTCCTTTTCTTAATTAAAAAAATAATTTAAAAAAAAACGTCAATTCTTATTCTTTTCAATATAATACCTTTAATTGAAAGTTGCATATATACACACATTACCTGTCTTTCATGCCGACCATTACTAATTATCCAATTCATGACAGCCATATTGATTCCACTCTCACATTTCATTATTTCTTGGGGTCTATCATATATATATATATATATATATATACACACACTAAATATGTTTACTTTTGAATTTTAAAAGTATTTAGCCTGAGTAATATATAGTATATAAATAAATCTTGGAAAATTTAACTATATATCATTAATCGTTTTGATTAAAATACTTGTTGACATTTGTGGAGAATCCAAATAAATTTTCATTGAAGACTTGGGAAACATTAAGCGAATTTACTCTAATTTCAAATTTTTGGAAAAAATATATATATTAATAGGATTTAGTGTTTCAATGCTATACTTATTAATTCGTAAAAGTTTTTTACCTTGATAAAACGCAAAAAGAAAATTTGAATTTATTAAGATAACAATAACTCAATAAGTTACATAGAAGGTGGAATTGCAACTATATTATGAGTAGTTAATGAATTAATCGATGCATAAAGATCATATAATTAGTGGATTTAAAATCTCTAAGCATGTAATTATAATTGGTGTTGGAACAAACATTTAAATTTTGCTTTTTCCGAAGCTACGCAGCATGTTATCATTACTTGTTTGGGTTAATTAGACACAAATTCTAGATCAATATTTTTATGTTATAATTGTCGGCACCTAGAAACTCCCTCCCCTAACAATTAAGTAATTAAAATTCTAGCAATCGCGTTAATTAATGGTTTAAACTATGTTAAATAACCCACCAATATCTATATTAGAAAAACAAGTTTTGATGACTAAGCATTATTAATACACCTACGTGCACCAGAAAAAATTAATACACCTACACTGTTTGAAATATTGTTTTCCGGTATTATGTGAGACACTCATGTTACATACAATATCTGATATTTTTCAAGAAAAAAATTATATCTCCATATCCGTATCATATCAAGTCCGTGTCGTCATATCTGTAACTAACATTTGTTTTCCCTTATTCATGTCATTATTTAACGAGTCGGCACTAAATTAGCTTAATTAAATATAATTTATTCAATATTTTTGTAATATAATTATCATTTGTGTAAAAGGTTTCGTATTTTAGTGGTTGATACAAATCGAACCCAAATTAATGAAATATAAAAATAGAAAATAGTAAATAAGTGAGAAAAGATAAATTAATAATTTTATGTTGCGTGTGAGTTTCTTTTATTTACTATTTTTTCAACTCTCTTTAATATAAAGTAAGCTTCATTTAATTATTTGAGGGAAGTAACTGTGACATTAACGCTTACAAAATTATTGAAATAAAAAGGAAATTGAGGTTGCTAGGTACACGTTATAATAGATAGTATTGTTCTCCAATCTCCCAATAAAAAGAAATAATAATAATTTATTTTAAAAAAAGAGCACAACCTACAAACATTTTGATTTCTCTAATAATCATTATATGTAATATATAAATATAAATACACAAAGAGTACATTACAATTTAATGATGACTTGTTACATTATAAGAGACAAATTTTATTTGATCTTATCTCAAAGTTTGAAATTTATTACTTAAAAAAAGAGTTTTGAAGAGAGTGTTATTTGTTATTCGATTTGAATCTAATTAAATAATATGCCTAACTAAAAAAGTATATTAATTCTTTGTAAAATATATGTATCTATATATATATAATATATATGAAGAAGAAATTTGTCGAGTAGAGGTTAGCATGTGAGAGTACATAGCCGCCGTCTATTGCATCTAGGGTTCGTCCCTTAGCCTCCACTCGAAGCAAAGCAATTATAAATTTTCTTTCTAAAAAAAAATAAAAAAAATTGAATTTTAATAAATAAATAAAGGTTATTTTACACTTTCTCTCTTCTTTATTTTTATTTGATGGGTCGAAGGTCCATTACGTAGTAAGCTCTTTGAAATATCAATATACACGAGTCTCCTCCAATTATCATAATATTTAGATTATTGTAAATCCATAATTACTATTGATAATAACAAGTAAGTGAATTTGTCATTATTATTATAGCATTGCTGACTTTTTCTGTTACATTTAATGTAGTAGATGTTTTAGGCTAATAGACAAACTTTAACCTTTAATTAATTTTGTGAAACTTTGTATTCACATCTCTTAAGAAAATCAACAATTTAATTCAAACATGTTGAACAGTCTTTTTTTTCCCTTACAGAGAAGGCTAATTTCCACTCCAAATTATAATCGTATACAATTTTAAAAGTAAGCTAACGAGCTAAAGAATTTAATGCCGTTTCTTATCTTGGAAAATTATAATTGTATAGTAAATTATAATATATGGATACGAACATGATACGATATAAATTAGTGATATAATTTTTTTTTAATTTTATGTGAGAAGTGTCGGATACGACATCAAACATGATATGTTGCAATAAAATAATATTTTTAAAAGTGTTGATAGATTGTGACACTCAACTATTCTCCTAATTGTAAACCATATCTTTTTTACTTGAGATGTTAAATTTGCATCTCAACCATAAGTTATTTCAAATTCCAACCATAACTTGATATATTTTATGATCTTCGCATAATGATTTTGACTCCTTACCTATAGCAACACCACATAAAGAAGCCCTTAACAATTATTTCTATTTACATACAATACTATTTTCTTCAAACCTCGAACTTCGTAGATAAGATATACCTAATAGAGATCATCTTTTTACAAATATTCATTGTT
>JBBMKE010401938.1:0-12398 GCA_037834125.1 Lippia alba | reverse complement strand
AGAAGTGTTGCCTTAATTCGTTATTTTATTCAAAGATTGTCTGTGATTACATAAGGAAAAGTCCAAAGCGGATATTATAATCGGCTTTCTAGGGCACTATTCCTAACACTTAAATATTCACGCATGCAAGCCATAATCCCGCTCCTGGTTTTGTAAACATTTCCCAAGTGGATGAAAATAAATAAAACAACGGTCGGGATTACAACTATCATCCACTTCATTAATCATTCATACATGTGGTCTTTACGTGAACCCAACTAGTGGGCGCTCTCGAACACCTTGTGTGTGCATTCAATCATTCTCTAGTGATCAAGCAATCTTTCATTCATGCATACCTTCTTTCATTCAATCATTCATTCGTTCATTCATTCATTCATTATCATGCAATCAATCTTATGTGCACATTCATTTATTTCCACTTCACCTTCTAATTAGAAATGTGTCTGTCTTGCGCAGCGGAAGATATTGTCCCTTATGGATAGGGACCGTGTACGGATCTACCCTAGGGTTTTGTTCCCAGGCAGGGACTGTGTACCGGTCTACCTGGAACGTGTCTCCCAATCATTGAGCAAAAGGGTTTCATGACTTCCCAGATGACACTCAGTGGCTATTCCTCGCTAAAACTCCTAACGAGGCATAGTTACACCATTTCCTTGTGGGACTAACACATGGGATCAGCGTCGGCCCTATGCCTCCCCGGATAGCCACGTGTATCAAGCCTGGCCCCAATTCTGTGCATTCTTTCATTCTCACCAAAACATTAGGTGGGAAATTCATAAAGAAAATGGCTTAACCAATAAATCAATGACACTTCTTGAAAAGACTCAATATATATATATTACATTTGGCTTAAAACATACACATTGGGATATATTGGGTCATTCATAACTAGTAGAAGAGAAACCCACCTGTACACCGTACCAAACCAACCAAGAGGACATGAAGACAAGTCCTATGAACCCGGCACATCTCCGCCCTGGAGAAACTGTACAAAGACATGCTCATGAGACTCAACGTGACCAAATAAGATGCTCGGCAATGAATGAGTGTGACATGAGTTGCATAAGAATAATATCATATCATGAGAATGTTCATGTGCACAATAAATGCTCATAAAGGCTCATACTCAAACGTTTCATTCATAAATCGTGCTTTCGAGTCCATTCACGTTCATAACTTTCATGAGTCAATTCATATCAATGCATAATTCACCAACAATGCTTATAATACATAATTCACCAAATTAATAAGTCATATGAATCATATAATAGGTCACATTAAGCAATTAGGGCTTACAAATCATCAAGCCAAGCATTCACTCGTCATATTGAACGTTCGGGTACATATAAGCATATCTTTTCATAAATCACAACAAAATGGATCATAATTCCCACATAATTAACAAATCATACTAATATATAAGCTAAGAACACTTAGGGATCATGATAGGGGTGCAAAAGACCCATACGAACGAAGAGAAAAGCGAAAACAACGCACGAAAACGGCCTGAAGCCATTGGAGCAGACCAACGGCTGTTGGAATACCCTGCCTTATTTTCCAACGGTCGTTGATCTGAGGCAAAAACTCTTTACTGTTCTACCTAGATCAACGACCGTTGGTTTCCAAGAAGAAAACCTCCAACGGTCGTTGAGCCCTATGCGGTCAAAACTTCATTTTTCATACACATTCGGCCTAAAACTTGTTTTCCACATACAAGAACACTTCATAATCAATCAAGACACATTCATTAAGCCCTTCACTCATATAGGAACATACCAAGGCAATGAGAAGCATTCAAGAAATGAAATCAAAGCTCAACATTCACATGATCACATATGAAGGTCACAAAGGTGCATACAAGGCAATTTGGCATATATGAGTGCATAAAGGTTCAAAGACTCAAATTCTTGGCTCAAAAACACATATACACATATCATACCTTCATATTCTTACATTTACCAAACAAGGGGATGAAGGGGAACAAGCATTCATGGGGTAAAACCATTCTAAATCATCTCTCATGCTAGGAATCGATCACTAGACACATATATTGCACAATTGGAGCCTCAAACCTTACACTCATGCATTTTCCCCAACAAATCTTTCATACACACTAAGGCAAGAACATCCCCAAACATCATCTAGCCAAGAATTCAAACATAGCTCAAGGAATGGTACCAAGATTCATCATATATGCATGTAAGAGTAAGAAAATGCATAGAAGTGCAAAGTCCCACAACTTCACCCAAAACCCTCAAGAAGCATTAATGGCATAATTTACTCTAGCCAACTACCAAGTGAATTAAATGTCTAGAATTATAAATATGCACTCAAGGAACAAGGAAAAAGCAATAAAATCCATCATCACTCATGTTATCTCAAGAATTCACATATGGCCCCAAAACCCTTACTATTCGTCAATCTTCCCAACAAATGAATCCCAAGGATTAATCATGCAATAATAATCATGAAAGATGCACAAGGATGTAAGGATTTCAATTATGGAGTCACCTTGAAGAATGAAGCAAGAAAAAAATGGTAGATCTTGAGCTTGGGAGCTTCAACAACGGAGGCTTGGGGTTGCTCTTCTTCTTTCTTTCTTTTTCTTCCATAATTTGTTACGTGTGGGAGTGTGAGGGAAGGGGGTGCCGGCTGGTGGGGCTGAAATGGGGAGGAGAGATAGCTCTCCAAGTGGGTAGGGTCTCATAGGTACGTAATTTAGGTACGTGAATGTTTCGGGCTTAATTTGGTCATTTTAGGGTGTAAATTGCTCGTTCGGTTGAATGTATGCCACATAAATTCCAAATCATTACAAGCACTCATGCCATTAATTAAAATACACATTTATCATACAATCAAGTTTCAAGTTCAAAACACGAATAAAAGTCCCGCGATCAAATTATTCATGCGCACATAATTCATTCGACCAACTAATTCAATTAATTCACTTAGTTCCCTTATTTCACGTTGTTATATATTTCAAGTTATAATAAAATAAATCACGTAATCACATAATTAATTGAATTAAAATGCACAATTAATAACACATAAAACAAACCTAAGCCGCCGAAAGATCGGGGCGTCACAATATCACAACATATTCAAGCACATAAGCACATATGCACAACTAATCAAACATGTCACAAAATTCATAATATAAATGTACATATTAAAATCCTATATGTCTTAGGGAAGACCCTAAGACCCAACCTTGCATAAAATAAATAAAGCATAAAATAAATATATAAACTAAAGCATAAAATAAAGCACATAATAAAAACTAACCTAGCTTCTAAGGGGGGGTGTGCCTCTCGGCAATGAGGGGGAGAGAGGGAGAGAATGGGAGTTGTTAACACAACATTGAGCAAGGAAATGAATACCCAAAGGCCTCTATTTATAGCTGATGCCAAGCCCCTTACCTTGTAATAAAAATAATTCTAAGGGTAGGAGAGCAAATGCGCAAAACTTCTCATGGAAGCCATCAAGTTTGTGAACAAAAAATGGGACTGCAGGGGTGTTTCGGTAATTTTTGGGTTCAGGGATGAGATTTTCAATGACTAAAAATTAGATCATTCATCGGGCATAAAATTACCTTCGAAATGACTATTAATTCGTCAAATTCCGATTTACAGTTTGAAAGATACGTACGTTTTAGTAAATAGAAAGTTTGAGCCCTAAACTTGACTCAAGTGAAAAATGACTTTTGTGAATGATTTTCAAGTTCGGATCGTTTCTAAAAATCAATAAATAAATCAAGGAGCATTTTGAGTCCAATATCGACTATAAAACATTTTTCCGTTAAAAAGTTGAAAACGTAAAATGAATAGTAAAATCTCACGTATGAACATACGATTTGAAATCTTGATCTAGGGTTTGGATAAAAAGTTGTAAACCATTTCTAAAATCATGAAATAGCTCAAGTAATGAAAAATTGGAGAGAAAACATTTCGCAAATGAAAATCGCTCGTAGTTGCAATAGTAAATTAGAATTTTTCGTAAACGTTTTCAAAGAAACGAAGCTTGAGAATGATTTTCAAGTCAAGGATTGATTCGACTGTAAACTTGGGTAGGTTAGGATGTCAGAATCAAAAGCTCGTTTTTGAATGAATAGTAACTTTGATAGGTAAATTCGCAAAATAACCTAATGGTTCAAGAAAGACTCTCGGAGCTTGGGAATCAAGTTCAAATGATTGAAAAACATGTATGATGAACCTCTAGGGTTCGGATAACAATCCTGGCAAGATAGGCTCGGGATATGAATAGTAAATTGTATCAAAGGTCAAGAAATCCCCCTTTAAGCATATAAAAACATACACGAGGATAGAGTTTCATGTAATGATACAATGCATGACTGTTCAAAAGTTAGATCACGGTTTATAAACACTTTACCAATGCCCTTAGCTTACCCTTTTCAGCCAGACCCCGTTTTGGGTTGTTATATGTAGGAATCAATAAAGGACCTACACTTGTTGTAGGCAAGATGATCTCTTATTACACAAGTGATTCATATTCCATCCCCTAAAATCCTTGCGCAAGGTGGATAGATCAAGACATCAAGAAAATGGAGTTTTCTTGGATTGAGATCAAATGGAATAGTGAAAAGAACTTTGTTTTAAGATTAAGATTATTAGGGTTCTCTATATTCCCATATCCTAGATCTTAATCGAGAGATAGGATGGTAGGAGGATCGTACCCCACATGATGTCATTGACTGAAAGGTTCTTTCGAATATACATTCACATTTCGGGTAGGGCTCACACACCTGTTGCTAGACTATGGTAGTGTGATCTGTGAGGTAATTAATTAATAAAGAGTATTAATTATTAATTTGTGGCACCGCACTACATCCCCCGCACCGTAGCTCGACTTGTGTAATGAAATGGAACTCCGCCCACGCACCAAGCCATGGCGAACGAAAGACAAATAAAAGACACCTCTAGGCTAGGCGGTCTAGACCCTCAAACAGAGTGCGCAATAAAAAAATAACAAATGCGGAAGCCACAGGATCTCATATAATCATACGTACATGCAATGGCCACGGCCCACATAATTTAAACACACGAGCTACAAGCATACTTGGGCGCACAAGCCTCTTTTCAATATAAATACGAAGCCTGACAAGGGAAAATTTAAATATACATAAATTTCCAAGATACAATCAGTCTTGTACATATTCCAATTCCATAACAATACATAACAGTAAAATGCGAGGAATGCAGAAGACCCAAAAACTAGGCTCGAACAACTCAAAAGAAACCACCGCCTAGCACGAACCAACTGCAAAACCTGCAAACTCAAAGAACAAAAAAGGGAAAAAGAAGACAGCGAAGAGGGGTCAGTCCTAAAGACTGATGAGGGGGCTAACCCATGCACACGTACATAAATATAAGAGTAGAGCATTTATAAAAGTAAAAGTTCATGAACGGGGGCGTGGTTTTTACATTCTAAAACATTTTAGCCCGTTATAATATTTATAAAGAAAAAGGTTTAAGGCCGAAGGCCAAAATAAACCAATTTTAGGAATTAAAAGTCCACTCCCGTTTCACAAACCATAAGCATAAGCAAAAACACACAAACTCGGTGAATACGAGTTCCTCCCCCACCTACTTCATTCCAAAACTAAAGCAAAATGCAAAACAAAGTCAGAAACAATCCCACATTCTCCAATTGGGAAAGAGAGGCGCGACCCCTCAATCCCCAAACTCTAGGCAAACAAATGAGATGGGGGATCCATCCCACTCCTTCGACGATATTTCACGCCAGACAACAGAAGACCCGCCTTCCCCTCGACCTCCCGAGGTTGGGCGAAATCTCCCTTTTTGGGGTTGTGTTGATGGGAGAGCTCGGCAACCCCACGACCGACCCGAGATACCATACCACTTCCCCGGGGCCCAAAGCAAACACACAGAGGCATAACACCAGCTTATCTTTCAAAGTCCAAAGCTCGCTATAACCCACACACACACACCAACTCTCTTTTCAAAATAAGAAACGAAAAGTAGTTTACATATACATAAAACATTTTTGTAATTAATCCATAACAAAAGGGCCTATTCTCATAAAATACATACAAAACATATATCTAAGTACATATATATATAGATAAGTCGCATGCAAACTCAAAATTCAGGTAGGGTTGTAGGTCATTATAACTAAAATAAAGAAACCTCAGCTTGTCGACCAATGAGAATGAAAAGGGCAGACAACCGCCTAAGAGACCGCCTCCTCAACTACAAAACCAACCTAAAGAAAAAACAAAGGGCGAAAGACAACTCATACTCAAAATGAACCCTATAGACGCTCGACATATGCTTATGAATGAAAGTGATGCCTAAAGAATGAAATGAGAATGCACCTAGGCCATCTTAAGCCATATTAGTTCATATTCTAAGATAATTCACATATTTCACGTTAAACAATTCCATAAATTTTATGTAACGTACGTAAGACCTCATAGAACATAATAGGCATGCATGCACATAAGAAAAGGAACAAAGGAATATCAAGCAAGGCAAACGTTCAAGGTATGAATTCACTCATGTACATTCATGCGCATTTAAAGCATATTAGGTCATGTATTTCATAGAAGGTACCAAATTCACGTAATAAATTCATCATACAATATTTAACACATCATCAAACATGTTATCAATGCAATATAGGTGAGAAAGAAGTAAGAGAAACACGTAAAACACCAAAGAAACGAAAGAAAATGCGAAACAAACGCAAACAACTGCAGCAGTTCCAAACTGTCTCAAGAAGGGGTCACGGTCACGACCCAAAACCTACACAAAATGGTCATGGCCACGACCTGCAGCAGCAACAACTCAAAACTTGGTAAAAATGGGGTCGTGGGCTAGACCCCAAACCTTCTTCTCCCGTTCGCGGCTGCGACTGCACTGTGCAGTCGCGAAATCTCCATTTTCTAGCCCTGTTTCCTCATCTACAAGCCCAGAAACAACAAAAACATTAAAGGTAAGGTAAAGGGAAACAAAAAGGCAGCTAAAGGCATCCAAAAATCACAACAATCAAGCAACAATGGATCAAAGAGGCAAAGAGATGCATTCATGCTCAATTCTTCAAATTTCATATGAATCCATTAATGGTGATTTAATTTTCAGCAACTTAGCATGAGATTCAAGTCCATAATTACCTAAATAAAGTTCTAAGGATCATTTATGTAGCTTAAACTCAAGAAATGGAGCAAGGAAGAGCAAGAATACATCAAGAAAATGCAAATGACCTAACTATTCATCTCCTTCTTCATATCATATCTTAATGTGGATGAAAATGAACAACTCATGACTTGAAAGAAATCTGAGAGTGTGGGGGATCCAAAAATGTACTTACCTTTCGAATTTGACGTGAAATGGAGATCGAATGAGCAAGGAATCAGATGGATAAATGGTGGCTCACCTCTTCTTTCTTCTTCACCCTTCTTCTCACGTTTTGTAGCTTTTTTCTTTCTTTCTTGTTGCTGAGTGAGAATGGGGAACAAAATGGGTTGAAAGTGTATTGAATAAGGATTAAATGAGTTCAAGAATGGGTCAATTTGGTTAAGAAACGGGTCGGATACAAACAAAACGGGCGAGGGTGGCGAATCTGTCAAAAGGGGCATGTTTCGTACAAATTTCGGAGGTCTAAACGGGCTTAGAAAAATATAAGGTTAGGTTCGCAAGCTTCCAAATCTCGTTGCGAGTCCGACGCCACTTCCAAAATTCGAATTCGAATCCCCTAACTCAAGATATAGCCTTCGGAACCCAAGGCGCGCTAAAATGAGTTAGGCCCTCGAATCCCTAACAATTAAAATGGTTCGAAAACCAAATCAAACAAGCTCAAAACATAAAACGAGCAATCATACAAATTCATAAAACATATATTTCATACATATCACGTATTCACAAAGATAAGAACAAAGTGGGAATCAAACGGATTAAAAACGGGGACAAAAGGGGTAAAACATTCAAAATTCATAATAAAGCTTAACAATTAATTCATATAATCCTTCAAATAATTACATAATTAGTGTAATGAACATGTAATTACATTAATAAATAAATTAAAAGTGCACACATCACTCTCGTTTGTGCGTACCTGTACGACCGAACGATCGGGATGTTACATAATTAATTAGGCTCACTACTAACTGAAATTGAACCTAGAGGGTCACACACGAATACCAGATATCAAAGGATATTGTTAGAAAGATCAAATAATTGATCGAAATGAGACCACACATGTAAAGTTCACATGTGGTGGTCGAAAGCATGTTTGGACTCGTGGCTCCAATTGTGGAATTGAGTCGTGTGTTAATTAATCGAAGAATTAATTATTAAGTCCAAATATAATTAATTGAAGAATTAATTATAAAATTCCTTATATGATTAATTAAGAGAATTGATTATGAAGCCCAAAGAAATTAATTGGAGAATTAATTTTAGTCTATTAGAATTAATTAAGAATTCTAAAGCGCATAATGGAATTTAATTAGGGAATTAATTGTATGTATTTAATTATTTAGATTATTCTAATTTGATTAGAATAAATAAATATTAAATATCTTATATATAATATTCTAATATAAAAAGAATAATTATTTAGTTATTATAAGAATAATTAAATATCTTTTAATAAGTTAGGAGTTCTTTTGTGAAAAGAAAATTAACTTACTTGGAGAGAAAGAAATAGAAGAGTCAAAGAATCCTTTCCTTCCTAGAATTGGGGATTTGAGAAATCTTCATATAAATAATGAAGGGCTGAAAATCACGATGCATACACAAGAGAGAGACATTAGGACAAAAAAACAGTTTTCTTCTTCTCTTAGTTTCATGTGTGATTTTGAAGGAACGACATCAAGGGCTGCTGGAACGATTTTTTCAATGACTTACTCTGATTGAAAAAATACGAGTTTGTAGGGATTACGAAGTCAGTTCGTGAATCCGACATCCCCACGACACGTTTCCCGAGGGTATGGCTTGGCTGATCGAACTTCGTCAAACGGGAGATTTGATCATGCTTTTCTTTCACGTTTCTTGTTTCTTTAATATACATGTTATAGTACTAGCATACTCACTAACATGATTTGAATCTAGGTTGGTTTGGATTATTACTCTAGAGTAGAAATCCTCTGGAATCTTGAAGAAAGAATCGATCAACAAACGGGGATTTCATGCCGCATGAAGAGTGTTTGAGGGCGGCTCAATACGCTTCAAGAAAGTTTTGATTGCTGTAAGTTTCTTGAGAATCCCTACAATATGAGAATTGCAAGTCCGATCTTACTTTTGGAAATTTTTTTAAACTTCTGCTGCTTTACTCTGCTGTTTTACAACAACCTTGCGTTTCAAGATCCTGTAAGCAAAGTGAGAAAACCTCTGCACAAAGAAGGAAGAGATACGGTGATAGGGGATCACCCTGGCGGATGCCCCTCTTCAGGATAATAGAACTAAATTGAGTGCCATCTAGCATGAACGAAAAGAAAATGGTGGAAACACAAGTCATAATAAGTTGAATAAGAGAAGATGGAAAACCTAACCTCTTAAACATTCGAGCCAGGAACCGCCACTCAATCCGATCATACGCCTTGCTCATATCAAGCTTCAAAGCAAAACCTCCCTCCTTGTCCCTGTTCTTTCTTTTGAAGAAATGGGTGATTTCAAAAGCTAACAACACGTTGTTAGTGATGAGCCATTTAGGAACAAAGACTGATTATCAAACTGAAATAATATCATTCAGAACAGCTTTTATCCGATTAGCGATGCATTTTGAAGCAATCTTGTAGATCACGTTGCACAAACTAATAGGTCTAAATTGAGTAATCAAATCCGGTTTGTGGCATTTAGGGATGAGGACAATGTGGGTGAAGTTCAGTTTTATAACATCCCACTCGTTCGGACATACAGGTTTGTACCACGTGAGAGTTTATTTAATATTTTATTTTCATATTTAATTTATGCATTACATTCTCTATTTCCTTCTTAATTTGAACTATTCGAACCTATGTGACAATTTGATCCTTTGTTGCTCGCGTGATACGTGTTTTGTGTATTTGAATTCCCGAGCATGCTCAAATGATTCTTGGACTTGTTTGTGTGATTTAAATTAATTTTGGGGCTTTGTGTAATTAGTTTGGACTCAAATGATCACTTTTTGAATGTTTTGGGGCCATTTGGTAATTATGGCCTTTTGAGTCCCTAGACCGTATCTTGAGCTCAGAAACTTGAATTTGAGTTTCGACACCCTCGTTGAGTTCGATTCGATGAATGGGATTCAATGACACTAACCCCATAATTTTCTGACTTCATTTCAACCCGCAACGACCTGAATTTTGCCCCATGTACCTAATACGCACCTAAAACCTAGCGGGACCCAAAACCTATATTTGTTGACTTTTTTTAATCCCTTTTCTCACCATTTTGCATCCATTTCTCTCCCTTTACCCCTCAAAAACGTGAAGCACATAAGAGGAAAGGAGAAAAAGCTCCAAGCTTCCGAGACTCCATTTTTGTTGCCCTTGAGCTCAAGAATCCCTTTTTCTCCTACTTTCTCTTCAAGGTAAGGTTATATTTGTGATTCTCTTGTCTTGGTGACCTCTTATATGTGTATAATTGCTGGATTACATGGTGGGATGTATGTGCATACTTAAGGGGTGGAATAGTGAGGGTTTGATGGCATGTGTGATTTCTTGCATCTCTTTGGTTCTTGTTGCTTTCTTAAGCATTTATGGAAGTATTTGATGCTTTTACCTTGAGTATTTATGATCCCTTGGCTTGGAAGTTGATTGGGGAAGGTATTAGCATTTATGGCATTGATTGGTTTGTGGAGATAAGCATGTATACTTGGTTATTGGCTTCATTTGATTGATATATGTGCATATTAGATGATTCCTAGCATGAGTGTTGGATTTAGAATGGTGTAACACCTTGATCCCTTGATCCCCCTTCTTTCCCCACTTTGTGATTGAGCAGTATTTTGTGTTAGGATGTGGTTTTGTGTGTTTTGATACTAAGAAGTTGATTATAGGATTCATTTGTACCTTCATGAATGTCGGTACGTTGAAAGTGCATATTTGCTTGATTCATTGGAACATTTGACTTGAATTCTTGATCCTTTGATGCTCCTTGATGTCTTGAATGTTGATGCATGAGTTTATAAGTTTATGATTGAGTTTGGTTTGGTTTTGATATGTTTGAGCTTACCTTGGAGGTGTCTTGGACGAAAATTGCACAAAAATGGACTTTTGGGTTTGGGATCCCAATAACCGTGGGAAATTTGCTCTTTGATTCCCACCGCCATGGAAAATGATGGGAACAGTAGTGAGCTACTGCATCATTTCCACGGCCATGGATTTTAAAGGCAAGATTATCCACGGCCGTTGGAACCATGAAATGGCTCCGGCCTTTTCGTTTTGTCGTTTTCTCATTTCTCATGGCTTGTATGCATCTCTCCCACCCCCATTATGACTCCTAAGCATCCTTAACTTTTCATATGTTGTGTTATGTTCATTTTGTGAGATCTATTGATTCATTTAGTGTGTTATGTGCAATATGTGGCCTCCAATGCGTTACATGTTCTCTTGTGTGCATATTTGACTTTATGCCTTGTCTAGGAGTCTTGAATGGTGATTCCGTGCTTTTTTATGAGCTTATGGTGTGAATTGATGACCTTAGGTGCATTATGTGAACTAATATGGCTTAAGGTGACCTAAGTGCATTACCATTGCATTCTTTATGCATCACTTTCATTCAAGTGCATATGCCGAGCGTCTAAGTGGTTCATAATGAGTCTAAGTTGTTCTTTCACCCTTGTTTTGCCTTTTGGTGGGTTCTGTGGTTGAAGAGGTGGTCTTTTAGGTGTTCTCTTGCTCTTTCCATTCTTGTTGATCGACAAGGTGAGATTTTGTTTCTTTTAGCTATTATGACCTACAACCCTAAATGTGTTTTAAGCCCGTATGCGACCTATATATATATGTTGTAACACCTATTTTTCCCAAAATTCTCTGCACAGGTTTCTAGGTCCAAACGGGCATTTGGAGCCTTAGTGGCAAACGACCGTTTGGACTAGGTGGGATTTTAAAATCTGTCTCTGTCAAACGGCCGTTTGGGTTTTAAGAAGTAATATGAAACGACCTTTTGGATAGGAAAAATTTGTCACAGACGATTTCTAAACGCCCATTTAGATTTCCTTTGAAAAATGGAAACGGGCGTTTGGGAAGGCAATTCTGGGAACAGACGCATCCCAGACGGGCGTTTGGGATTTGTTCTATGAATCCACACGGCCGTTTGAGATGCTTCTGTCCAATTTTGGATTTTTTGACTTTTGCTGTTCAATTCCTATGACCCCTAAATGCTTTAGTATGTCCTTTTTATATGTTTTTATGCATTTCTTTCTCTTATTTCGAT
>JBBMKE010401919.1:0-12400 GCA_037834125.1 Lippia alba | reverse complement strand
CCCCGCATGTGTCTATACTTTATATATATATTTAAGTAAATAAGTGTTGAGTATGATATGGATATGACCTTGTGATCGGAATTTGATTTGGAAACATATTATAAGAACTTAGGTATGCTATTTTGGAAAATGTGTGAGTTGTTTTAAGTTGTGTAGCGAGGTGAGCCATGAAATATTGGTATGTGATGTGTTGTGTCTATGAGCTCAAGGAGCTATGGGTAAGGAACCCTCAGAACGGTATAGGGCTGTCAAGGTTCAGTCTATGCATAGTCTCCACCCAAGGTACTATACGCGACTCCGGGAGATAGGGAAGGCGTGATATCTTGATGCCTCCGATTTTTAATCGAGGAGGGCATGTTGTGGGTTAGCTACCTGCGTGACTGTCTAATGTGGATGGTTTGAGCCGCGCGTGGCTCTCCCATCAATTGGGTGAGATGGTTGGATATGTTTGTGATTTGATTTTAAGTGTTGTGTGAAGACAAGTTGGAAGCTTGTATTCGCCGTGCATTTGTAGCTTGTAGTGTGGAATTTATGAATCGAAATGGGACTTTCATAAATGATATTTATGTAGTTTTGGCTTGTAAAACCTATTTCTGGTTCATGAATTCCCTTTTGATACGTGCTCTGTTATATTTATCTAGTGTTTGAGGTGTGCGTTAGCCGCCTCACTCAGTCAGTTGACTGACTCAACGCTTTTACTTTCAGTTGTAGGTTTTCTTTTGGCCATAAGCTAGGCGGAGAAGTGTGTTTGCACAATACACTTGTTGGTCTAGGTCTAGTGGCATACATACATTCCTTCTTTCATTTTGTATTATTGTGAACACATGGGAACTTTTGTATATTCCTTTTTGTTAGTCCTTGTCAGCAATTGTGAATATTATGGGATTTATGCTATATGAAGCGATGTGATGCTTGTGAGTTAATTCTTTGATTCCACGCACTCTGAGTCTTCGTTTAGTTAGCTCCGCCTGACTTAGTGAGTGAGTTGTCACCCGTTCGCTAGGATTTGGATTCGGGTACAAATTTTTATTTCGTGACTGGATTCGAATCTTGGTACGGGGGATGTGGTCCTTACTTGTGGGGTGCTACATCTCTATGTGGTTTCAGAGAGAAGTTGTAAAATCGGGATCTAGTGTCGTGTGGGTCTGTTTTAGTTGTACGGCTTAGGACAATGTGATTCTGTGATTGTGTGAATTTGTGAATATGTGATTTGATTGTTGTATTAATTGTATTACTTGTTTATTTTATTACTTGCGTATGTAAACATGTACTAACCTACATGCATCTATATTGCTTAAACTTGTGAATTTCAAGATGCCTCCAAGACGCCGAGATCGTGAGCAAACTCCTGATTTGAATCAACCACCACCGCTGCCACCTCCAATGAATGCAGAAAATATTGTTCAATCCCTTCTAAAACAACTACAATAAAATCAACGGAACCAAGAGGGGCATGATACTTCTAGTGTGTACAAGGAATTTCGGAGTAATAACCCTCCAAAGTGATATGGAGGCGACGATATCAGGGTGGAGGAATGGCTAGCAGAAATCAAGGGTATATGGGAGATATATCCGAGAACCTCCCAATAAAAAGCCATATACATGGGCCGAATTGTCCAAGGGCAAGCGGCTAATTGGCTCAAAGGAGTGCGATCTAATCTCGTGAGAATGGGCATGGAATTCACTTGGGAGGTATTCGTGCAAGAATTCCAATAGAAGTATATACCCCTAAGGGCCCAAGAACGACGTCTTCAAGAGTTCACGGACCTGAAATAAGGGAACCGGATGGTTAAGGAGTACATCTTGAAGTACGAAAGACTAGCCCTCTATGCCATACACATCACAGATAATGATACTCACAAAGCCCGACATTTTTTTCATGGGCTTCGACATGAGATCCAAGTGGCACTCCAAGCCACGAATGTGAGTACGTGGGCTAAAGTCACCAAGAGGGCTATACAAGTTGAGGCCCAGAAGGCGAGATTGAAGCCTCTACTTATCTCCTCATATTCTCAGGGTTCAGAATTCGGATCTGGATCAGGTAAGAGGCCCGTTGCTTACTCTCCACGCCCTCCTGCGGCTCCGGTTTTTCATCCCCAGGGTGTTGGGAACAAAAAGCCACGTGTTATCGGTCCTAAAGTGCCTTCTACACTTCCACTCTCGCTTTACCAGCTCCAGTGGCTCAGGCACCTATCCGGTTGAGCAGCGGTGGAGATTATTGGGCAAGTGCTACAAGTGCGGGTCTTCGGAGCACAAGATCAATATTTGCCGAAACTTGAGGCCAGTAGTCCAGGCACGAGCTTATGCCCTCAAGGGTGAAGAGGAGGATGTTGAGATAGATCAAAATGCCGTAGTTGAAGGTACGATAACCATTCATAGCATATCATTGCATGCATTATTTGATCCCGTGGTTACGCATTCATTCATTTCCCGGGATATAGTTGTTTCTTTGCCTTTGCATGCTGAATTATCTATGCATGTGTATGTGGTTTGTTCTCCGTTGGGTGGTCGGTTGGAGACGGATAGGGTTTTCAAAGGGTGTCCGATTTGTTTCGATGAGCGGGTTTTTTCCGGCTAATTTAATAGAGATGCGTATGAAGAAGTACGGAGCAATCCTTGGGATGGATTGGCTTTTCACACATCGAGTTGTTATGGATTGCCGAGAGAAGAAAGTCTTGTTGAGTTCTGTGGTGTTTACGAGTGAAAGGTCGAAGTCCACCCCATTTGTGTCTTTTATGGAAGCGAGTAAGCTCATTCGAGACGGCGCGACAGGTTTTGTGGCTTACCACGTGTGACTTCCCAGTTTTTCAACCTTATAATTATGACATATGTGATATTATTTGCACAATTTAAATTCTTTTGATTGTGCTTTTATATGATTTAGTTATTTTATTCTCTTCATTCTTTATATTTGAGAATTATTTGAAGAAGAGTTTAAAGTGAATTGAATGAACGTTTGAATGATATGCTCATGAGTGATTTGATCGCGTGCCGTTTCTATATGATTTGAATTCGAATTAATTTGAGTATGTTATGAATATGAGCGTTATGAACGTGCATGTGTGCTCGTATTTCATTTTCAAATGTGTCTACCATGCATACATATTTCATTTTGTTTACGTGACCAAAAAGGAGGCTAACGAGCAATTAGCGCACCTTTTGGTTCGAATTGAATATCTTGAGCTCGGGAATTCGGATTCGAATTCCGTCATTTCTATTGAGCTCGAATCAACGATTCGGACTCGATGGGACTAACCTCATATTTTTCTAAAGTCATTTGGACCCTCGAAAATTTCTCAGAACTCACATGAACCTCCTAATCTCGGCTCAAATTACCCTAATGCACTAAAAAGCCCCTAACTCACTCATTTCATATCCAAATTAAGTGAAACTTGGACCTATTTGCTCCTTATTCAATATCCTATCAGACATAACCCTTTCTCACTTCATTTCACTATCCAAACTTAGAGAAAATCAGCCAAAAACGGAGCTTCACTTTGCACCCAAGAGAAAAGTCATTATTCATCATCTTCCTCAAGAGCTCAAGAGCTCAAGCCCTCCATCTCTTCCCAACCTTGTAAGGTGAGTTCATATTCTTGTTTGGAATCTTCTCCTATTTTTATCCTATTTATTTGCTAAAATCCATGAAGGTTTGATAAGGTTTTGGATCAATTGTTGAATAGTAAGGGTTTAAAGGATTTTGTTGAGAATGCTTGTTTCCTTGTGATTTCTTGTGGATTGATTGATGATATATGCTCTAAAAAAATGTATTAATGTTTATATGGAACCATTTATGATGGTAGTTGGTGTATTTTTGAGATTCCATTAATGAAGTTGAAGGAAATATTGGAGGAATTGTTCACATTGCACACACCTTGTCTTAGCTCGTGTTTTAGCTCGTTATCTTGTGTGTTTGGTCCAGGATCACCTGTATCAGGTAATGGCCGTCACCCAATTTTTTGAAGGAAGGGGGTAACGACCATTACGCCATCCCCCCCGATTCCCTAGATTGCGTGTTTTCTTTGTTTCTTTACTCGTTTCACTCGTTTCCCTCCCTGATCTTGATTCCTTTGTGGTGTATGCATGTTTATGAGGTTGTAATGCTATACTATGAGTTTCTAATGCTTGATTATGATATTTTTTATGTTTCATGTATGTTTTATGTATATCGTGTTGAAATGTAGGGTTCGTTTGACGTGTTATGTGCGAGTTATGTGATTTGTGTGCCTTTTTGCTCCTTTATGGGCGTGAATGCTTTGAATCCTTGGTTGTGAACCCTAAACGATTATCTTAACCTATTTTTATGACTCCTAGACTTATGTACAAGTTCAAATATGTGTTATGAATGTCATTGACGAATTGTGGCTCGAATTAGATCGATATGTGTTAGTGTTGACTTTGAATGAACTGGAACGTTTGAATGAAAAAACGAATGATTGAAATTTGCAACTTGATGCATCTCCATGACATTGTTTTAACCTTGTATGCATCTCATATCATAGCATGTTAAAGCATTGCCGTGTGTCATATATGGTACATTTGGAGTCTTGAGTATCACGAGTACACCAACTTATCTTTTGTACAGTTTTCTCCAGGGCGGAGACTTGTCGGGTTCATAGGACACTTTCATATCTTCGTGTCTTCTTAATTGTTGGTAAGGTGGACGCATTTCTAAATGGAAGGAGAATGTGAATTGATTGTTTATGCACACAAGAATGAATGATTAATGGATACACAAAGGAGATGGATGAAGTTTATGCACACCTACCCACCGGACTATTGGTTAACCTTGTTAAATGAATTGTGATCGTTATAATCCCAAACGTTGATTTCTTAGTTTTGCCCACTTGGGAAATATTCTTCAAACCTTGTATGGGATTATAACATGCATGTATGTGACCTAAATTCTGTCTTATATTATATTTACGCTCTTTTTTATACCCACCAGTCTCCTATAGACTGAACCAGGATTTGTTTCAGTTATGTTGTGTAGGTTTCCCTTCTGGGGAGTGCTAGGCGGGAAGTCAAGCCTTTTGTTGTCACGTAATGGAGTCTAGCATTATTTCTACATACACACACACTCATATTTATTCATCGTAGTTATGTTGTGAACGCCTGTGGCACTTAGGAATTGTTTATGGATTGTTGAAGCTGTGAAGGTCATTGTGGATTATACATCTTTTGTATGTGGAGCCAGTGGCTCGTAGTGATTATTAAGTATTGATGTTAAGCTTCCGTATTTATTGCATAACTGTGATTTTGTTTAGAGTATTGGATTATTTGGTTTCGAGGTTCTAGCTCCCGCCTAGCCTAGTGAATGTGTTGGTTTTCCGTTCGTTTTGATTTGGATTTGGGCATGGACTTTCCACTTCATGACCGGGTCTGAGTCTTAGTGTGGGGGATGTGACGCCCTCTGTTTGGGGTGTCTTTAAGTGGTATCAGAGCCCCAAGTTGCAAAATTAGAGTTCTCGTGTCGTGTTGAGTCAGTTTAGGCTGTACGGCATAGGAATAACTTGTCAACATGTGCATTGCATTGATTCTTGGCATTAATTGATGTAAATTGATGGGAATTCTATGTGATAATTTGTCTATTTTTCGAAGTTGCTAATCATATGTTGTGTTTGCATTCGTTATATGCCTTGTTGTGCTAAATACGTGTCATAAGCATATACTAATCCACATGCATCAATATTTGAATCGAGTTATGGTTGTAGATTGAAAATTAGGTCATAGTTGACGACAAATCTCATTTTTTAGAAGATGGGTGGTTGGTTTTCAACGAGGTTCCAACATGGATAGAGGATCTTCAAGGCCCTTTCTTAAAAGGGGTTGTCTCCACTCACTTGAGGTCTGTAAGAGAAGGTCGATCCACAAGGAGTTCTTCAATTTCATTCTTCTATAAGTTTCAAAAGACCATCGACAAGCATGCATCGTGGGAAACAAACCACAAGTCGAACGACACTGGGAGACAAGGAGATAAGCGTGGGAACATGGGCTTCCAATTTATCGAATGATGAAGGTGCTTGGTACAAGATTCTTGGGAGATTTCAAATTTCAACAATTCCACGGGCCTTCTAGACCTCCAATGGCTTCAAGGGATCAAAGAGGAATCCACTAACGGAATTCAAATACTCGAAGAACCACCATCAACCTATGTAAGTAATATCAAAAACAATGGATGAGATATTTGCTAAAACTACTGCCGCGGTGATAGGTTCATTGCACTCATAGCACGTGCATCATACATCGTTTCACATTATTTAATTTCTTGCCTTATGCACTCTAACATTAGAATTATTGAAAATTTTGTGGCATATCCTTTTGTTTGATATATGTGCTTTGTTGGTTTGTTGTTACGTCTCCTTTGTTAAGAATTTCCATTACATATATTTATCATCGTAACCCGACATGCGTCGTTTTAGTGTTTACTTGTTAGGACACCTTCTTCGTTGATACCTCAACTACCACCTCAATTAAAGTTTTACTGAATCAAGTTGAAGAATAGTGTTTAGGGGTAATAGAATTCTACTAGAGGAAGAGATAAGAATGTAATATTGGAAGGTAGGAGTTGAGTGTCCTCGAGTTGATGAGATTGGATAAGGATTTAATATGGTATTTCAGGCTTCAAGAGGATTAGAGATAAATTGGAAAGCGAAGAATTATGGTTCCTAGATAGAGCAAACCCCTCCAAGAGAATAAGAGTTATACACTTAATCAATTCAGAAATAAAGTACTCAGTTAAAGGGGGATCAATAACTCTGATTAGAGATGAAGGATAAGGGCCAGCATAAGAAGAGAAATCTTAAGGGGGAGCGTACGACCAAGAAACAAGCTTAAACCTTTGGTCGTACCATGGGAGTTATTCCAAGAGGAAATAATGGAAATATAGAGTTGATAAGGTAAAGGACTTGATGAAGACAATAAGGGATGATTTGGGAGGCTTTTCCCTCGATGACTTTCAATTCAAGGTGGTTAGAGACTCAGAATCTATTGGGAGGAAAATGGTACTTCAAGTGTTCAAGGTCAAGCTCAAGGTAGTTAAAAGTTTACACCGACTAGATGGAAGAAGAGAAATCCATATTATAGAACCCCACCACCTATCTTCCACTGGAGGAAACACGAACTCAATATTTTAATATTTAGAAGGATTGAAATTTTGTATAATGAGTCTCAAAGAGTATAGGATAAAGAAGCCGAACCTAAGTCATCAAATATTTTCTATGATGACTCGGGAGAGAAATTGTTACGGTGAATGTCGAAGGACTTGGATCAAACTTCAAGAATCATCAAGAAAATTTTACCATCAATTAAAGAATGTCATGGGCTAGAAACAAATTCTCGTTTAGGGGCTTGAAGGGAATTAAGGGAATGTTCGTGAGCTAAGGATCAGAACAAAAATTAAGAATCGATTCAATTTTGAGGTATCTATTTCTCTCAATTGGACAACCATAGAGACAACCAAAAATGAATTGATCGGGTCAAGTCAAGTACACCTCAAGAACTTGAAAGGATAGAAGTGAAAGGGCGATAATAAACTAAGAATAGAATTGATTGATGGTCCATCTCTTCTCAGTCGAGCATCTATCAAAGAAATGAAAGATAATTTGAGGATTGAGCCAGTTAAGGATGAGACCATGCACTCGTGCTAGGACCTTACCAACTCTAAATCCAACTACTTCGGTGAACGGTACATCAAATGTAACAGCCCAGATTTTTAAGACAAGGATGAGACAGGTAAGTAAAGGGTTACAAAAAAGTGTTTATAACCTCAATCAATTATGTGTTTCATTTTAAGTGCATTACGTGTCTTTATGTTTTCGTTTGATCAAAATCTTAGTAATAGACCCATATCACTATTCATTCACTGAGCCTAAAACCTCCAAAACTTGCAGCATAAACGTCACCAAGAGAGAAGAGGGAAAATGGCACTATTTATCATTTCCTTCAATAAACAACCAACTTGATCTCTTCCTTTCGTTGACACGTGAGTATGAATTCTTGTATGGCATATTTCCCTCTTTTTTTTAAGCTACCTTATGCATGATATAAGCAAGGTTTGCTAGAGAATTAATATTTGGAGGGTTTGATGCATTTTGGTGATCAAGCATGCTTTCATGTGTTTTCTTGGAATTGTTTGATGATATTTGATCCTTGTACATGTATAAATGATTGTATGGAATCATATATGCTGATAGTTGATGCATTCAATATTTGCCATTAATGGATTTCGCAAGAAACTTGAAGCTTTGTTCATGGATGCATTTCATTTCATCTCTTTCACACTTAAATTCGCGCACCTTGCATTTGATTGCATAAATTCATCACAAGTATGTGGTCTTTGAGTTTTGGCGGCTTGGGTGATATTGGAGGTTTTTGTTACATTTTTTAGCAGGGGATCCGTGTGGCCGCGTGCATTTTGAACTACAAATTCGCGAGGCCGCGCGCGAAGTTCGAGTTTGGTAGAATTTTATTCCCGCACGGCCGGGCAGGTTTTCAGGCCAATATTCGTGCGGCCTTGCAGCCTTCGTTTTTGCTCTGAATGACATGAAATTTTAACCATTGAAACTTCATTGAGTCTATTTTATTTTCTCATTAATTTCACCTTAATATCTTTTCTATATTGTGAGATATAACCATTTACTTTTTGTGTGGACACTCCACCGAAAAACTGCATTTGTCCAAGTTCGTACCGACGCTATTTTCACCTCGCTTTGAACCACGATTCGCGCTATGCATTCTTGGAAAGATATATGTGTGTAGTTTAATATCCCACAAACAAAACCCATTTTAGACTTCTAATCTTCAGATATCCTCATTTTACCGCAGCTTGCGCATTGTGGGAAAACTGTCAGTTTTGGCAAAGATCACTTTTGGAGCTTCTTCTTGTACTTATTTCCATTTTTATCATAATTTCCCACCCTGATTATGATCCTAACAGGTTGTATGATGTATTACGTCCATTTTGTGAAATTTATGGATTTGTTTGACATGTTATATGCAAGATATGAGCTCGCATGCCTTCATTGCTCCTTTATGCATATGAATGATTCGATACTTGGATTGTGAACCCAAAATCCTAGTTATTTCACATATTTATTATTTTATGTCGTGTATTCAAGTTGAATTAGGAGTTATGCATGTTATGGATGAATTTTACCTTGATTTGAAGTGATATATGAAAGATATGAATTCGAATGAATGTGAATGATGCAAAGAATGAAAGAAAGATTGAAAGAGTAATTGATGCATCTCCATGACATTGTTATAACCTTATATGCTTTTCATATCATCTTGATGTATTTCCATGCATCATATTTTGTTCATGTGGAGTCTTGAGTCTCATGAATGCACGGTGTGGGCTAAGGTCGATGACTGCCAGAAAATTATTGAGGAGGCCTGGGATGATAACTACACTGATACTTCAGCTGAGGCAGTACTTAAAGGGATAGAAAAGCCAGTTGGGATTAATGAATTGGAGACGTACAACGAAGGCGGACCCGCAGAAACGTATTGAACAACTTGAAAAGGAACTTATTAATCTAAGACAGGGCTCCATTTATGCTGAATCTTTATAAAGGGAGAAGGAAATCAAGGAGATTCTGGGAGGGATTCTGGGCCAGGAGAAAATACGATGGAAGCAACGGGCCAAAGAACATTGGCTCCGTGAGGGGAATAGAAATACTAAATTCTTCCATAATAAAGCTTCACAACGTGCAAAGACTAATCATATCTCGGGATTGAGGAATGAGCAGGGGCATTTATGTGAGTCTGAGGAGGGTATTCAATATATTATAGGCAAGTACTTTAAAGATCTTTTTACGTCCAAGAATGTGGATCCGGTTGCTATCGACGATGCACTTCGGGTTGTCTTACATAGAGTGACTGAGGATATGTTTTGAAGACTCTCTCTCCCGTTCACCATTGAGGAGGTAAACTGTGCTCTGAAATCAATGTACCCCCTTAAATCCCCTGGACCGAATGGTCTTCCCCTTTATTTCTTTCAATGTTTTCGGAATGTGGTAGGTAGAAATGTGTCTGCTTGTGGTCTGGATTTTCTCAATTATGGTCAATTTGATAAAAAGTTTAATTTTACGCACATTGTTCTCATTCCCAAATGTCAGTCTCCTGAGCTCATTACTCAATTCCGCCCTATCAGCTTGTGTAACGTAGTTTTCAAATTACGTCTAAATCCCGCCTTAAACCTCATTTGAATCATATTATTTCGCCTTGTCAGTTCGCTTTTATCTCCAATCGTTTGATTAGTGATAACATTCTGGTTGCCTTTGAAATTAATCACTTCTTGAGAAATAAGTGTGCAGGGAAAGAGGGCTTCTTTAATTGAAGCTAGACATGAGCAAGGCGTACGATCGTGTCAAATGGAGGTTCCTTCGTGGTGTTATTGTAAAATTAGGTTTTCCCACCCCTTTTATTAAGCGTGTTATGCCTTGTGTGACCACTGTTTCCTTTTCTTTTCTTCTGGATGGTCGTGAATTTGGTAATTTGGTCTCGGAGAAAGGTCTTCTCCGAGGCGACCCTCTATCCCCTTATCTCCTTCTTCTATGTGCAGAAGTTCTTTTAGGGCTTTTTGCAGGAACTGGAAAACAAAGGAAAGTTGAAAAGAATTGCGATTTGTCAGGATATCCCATCTCCTGTTTGCAGATGATACATTGATTTGTGGAACCGCGACGAATGAGCAGATGGAGGTGCTGAAAATAGTGTTGGAGAAGTATGAGAGAGTCTCGGGACATACGATAAATAGCTCTAAATCTTTCGTGGTTTTTAGTCATAATGTCCTGGATAAGTTACAACAGTTGTTAGCCAATTCTATTGGGGTTAAAAGAGTGTTGCAACTGGATCGTTACTTGGGGTTACCCTCCTCGGTGGGTAGATCAAAGTGAAGGGTGGATTGAGGGGTTGATTGATAGGGTGAGAAGGAAGGCACGGGGGTTTTCGGAGAAGTTTTTATACGCGGTAGGGAAGGAAGTTCTAGTGAAATCTGTTTTGCAAGCAATCTCATCGTATACGATGAATTGATTTCTGCTAACGGATTCCCTTATTGAGAAGCTTGAATCTATTATTAGAAGCTTTTCATGGAGTAATAGAGGGGTGAAGAAAATTCATTATTTGGCGTGGGAGAAGTTGTGTGGGAGAAAAGAAAAGGGTGGTCTTGGATTTAGAGATTTAAAACTATTTAATCTAGCAATGCTGGCTAAGCAACTTTGGAGGTTAGTTTGTAATCCGGACTGTTTACTCTGGAAGATTTACAAAGCAAGATACTTTCCACATACGGATATTTGGGGCGCAAAACTTGGCCGATCACCTTACTTGACTTGGCGGAGTTTGTTGAAAGCTCGTTATATCTTGAAGGAGGGCGTGGGATGGAGGATTGGTAATGGTGAGCAGGTGAATGTGTGGCATGAGAAGTGGCTACCATCGGGTAAAACAACCGACACCTTCATATCGGGTTGACACTTTACTTCACCCGGAATGGATCTCGGACCTTTTGAATCCCGGTGTAGCAAAATGGAACAAGGAGTTGGTGGTTAATTGTTTCAGTAATAAAGATGCTGCAACAATCCTTGGCATACCCCTGGGGGAGTACCGGCAGCAAGATAAGCGAATATGGAGGTTCGCTAGTGATGGGCATTTCACAGTTAGAAGGGCGTATCATTTAGCCTGACAAATCGAGTCGCGAGGTAGAGGATCAACTTCAAATTCGAATAATACTCAGTTGTGGAAGGGAGTGTGGGGGTTGAAGGTGATGCCAAAAATTAGAGTATTCTTATGGCGAGCATGCAATGATACCTTGCTACGAATTCTAATCTTTTTCATCAGCATTGCGAGGTGGAGAATAGGTGCGTGGTGTGTGGAGTTGAGGGGGAGGAGTTGAGTCATGTCCTGGTGGAGTGCCCTATTGCAAAACAGACATGGGCATTATCGAACCTTCCTTGGCGCCTATCAGTCGCCAAGCCACTGATTTCAAAGGAGGCATTGATGAAGCTCTGAAGTAGTTGTCGGGTCTGGAGGTTAGTAGAATGGCGACGATTCTTTGGGTTCTTTGGTTCAATAGGAACAGATTGCGGGATGACGATAAACGCATGCAGCCGCACGAAATCCTAGAGCTAGCGGACTTATACTACAGTCCGCCTCCACCTATTGATGAGTCATCTAATGCTATTGGTTTGGGGTCTGCTGTGGTAAGGTGGGAAAAAACCACCAAGGGGATGGATTAAAGTTAACTTCGACGGCGTTGTGTTTAAAAATGAAAATGCTATTGGCATCAAGGTGGTGGCGCGGGATGAAAACAGTGATTATGTGGCATTGAAAACTGACCGAAGGCTTCATATGATGGATCCCAAGTATGCTGAGACCTTTGGTGCGCTCTCGGCTATGAAACTCG
>JBBMKE010401901.1:0-12400 GCA_037834125.1 Lippia alba | reverse complement strand
GATGATCAGTTGATGTCTGGTGAAAAGGGAAAATGTTTTCATGAAAAACAACATCCCTGGAAATAAAGATCTCTTTGAAGACATATTAAGAAGCTTGTAACCCTTCATGCCATTAGGAAATCCCAAAAGAACACATTGTCTTACCCTTTGAGTGAATTTATACCTCTGGGAAGGCAAAGTGGAAGCAAAAGCAAGGCAACCAAAAGATCCCAAACTAGTATAATCAAAATCTGAATTATACAGTAACTGAAAGGGTGATTTATGATGAAGATGCACTGAAGGTGTTCTATTGATCAAGTAGACAGCAGTTAACAAACAATCAGTCCAATACTTCAATGGAACCTTAGATATATTGAAAATACAGTGCTCTTGCACCATTTAACAAATGTTGGTGTTTCCTTTCCACCACTGCATTCTGTTGAGGCCTCTCAACACATGAAAACTGATACAAGATCCCATGTTGTTTAAAGAAATCTGTAAAAGATAACTCAGGTGCATTGTCTGATCTAAATCACTTGATTTAAGTGTGAAATTGAGTTGTGATGAGTGTGAAAAATTGAGGAATCACAGAAAGGACATCAGAATTTGATTTAGGCAAGAAAATCCATGTAAATCTAGTATGATCATCCACTAAAGTCAAAAAATATCTGAAGGGATTACTAGGAGCCTGATTAAAAGGTCCCCAAATGTCAGCATGTATAAGATCAAATGCTGCAGATGATTTACGTTGATTACAAGTGAAAGAGAGTCTCTTTTGCTTTGCCAAGAGACAAACAATACATGGAGTAGGTAAGGGATTTACATTATGCAATCCTAGAATATATTTTAATTATTCAAGTATATGAATGGGTACATGGGCTAATCTGGAATGCCAAGTAGAAACAGAAACAACATTGACAAAGTTGGAAGGTGTACAAAATGAAATGGCAGTATCTAAGATGTAAAGGCCATCTTGAAGCTCAACCCTGCCAATCATCGCTCTCAAAGTTGAATCCTGGATGGAACATTTGTCAGAGTGGAGGAAAATTGTCAAATTAGAGTGATGAAGTAATTGGCTCACAAATATGAGGTTAAAGTGAAATTGAGGGATCAAATAAATATCAAAAAGTGTAACAGAAGGATGAATGGACACAGAACCCTTATGCTGAACTTGAAAGATAGATCCATCAGGGAGAACAACTGAGAATCATGCACAGATTCAATGTTAAACAGCAGTGACTCATTACATACAACATGCCTGCTTGCACCAGAATCCAGTATCCATTTGTGATGATTCAAATTGGAAGTAGTAGATGCAGACAGTGATATACCTGTAGTAGATTGAGATGAACCCTTAGCATTAGCATCTGAAACAGCACCATGTCCATGTTGTGGAATCTGCAACTGAGAGGATAGCAGAGACAACAAAGACTGATATTGAGTGTCAGATAAAGAGTTCAAAAAGGAATTTGAACTATTGGAACCATTGAGGGCTACATAGCTAGTAGAACCAGTGGATGCAACATCACCAACACGAGGTGAGTCAGTAGTATTGCTAGTATGAGCAACTTGATTCACTTGTGTAGGTTGATGAATAGAGGCTGACTTGGTCCTGTATTCTGCAAAATATCCAGGTGGATAACCATGGAGTTCATAGCACCGTCAACAGTTGATTGTCACGGTGACAATGTGAGCATTCCAATTTCCCACGTCCCCTGCCGGAAGAGAAACCACGGCCAGGAAATCTACCAAAAGATTTAGAGGAACCACCACGAGAGAATGAAGAATGTGGAGGTTTGTGCTTCACAGCAAAGGCAACAGGGGAGGAAGATGAAGGAGTCAGTTCACGTTGACGCTCTTCCTGTAAAACTAGGGCAAACACCTTGCTGATAGAGGGTAAAGGATCCATCATAAGGACATGACTCCGTATAGATGCATAAGTATCATTCAATCCCATCAGAAAGGACGTAACATATTCTGAATGATAAAATTGGCACAAATCGCGCACACCATTGCATGAACAGAGATTGCAAGTACACATTGGCCTGTAAATTGAAAGTTCTTCCCAAACAGCTTTCAATTTTGTAAAATAGATGCTCACCGAAGATGAATCCTGCCTGGTAGAGAGTAATGCCTGGTGCAATTGAAAGATACGAGGTCCGTTGGACTGCTGAAAACGATCACGGAGATCAATCCAGATATCGCGAGCATTATCGGAATATAGCATGCTTGACGCGATTTCCTTGGATACAGAATGGATTATCCATGAAATAACAACGTGATTATTTCGGATCCAGGAAATCCGGCGAGATTCCGATTCCGTCGCGGTCGGAGCAGTCAAAGTTCCGTCGATAAAGCCTTGTTTGTTCTTCACAGATAACACGATGAGCATGGAACGGCTCCAAGTGTGACAATTGTCGCCGATGAGCTGCTGATTGACCAAACCGGGTCTGAAATTCTCAGAATGAGATAGAAAATAAGGATCATCGGACATGGAAGGTGATTGCGTAGATGAAGAAGCACCACCGGAGTTCATGGTGAACTGAGATAAATCGAGATAGAAGTCCAGGATGAACGCAGCCAAAGTCACCGAAAAATGAGCAAAGAGCAACCGGAAAGCAGCCGGAGATCAGAGGTACGGAAGCGAGATTCCTACTGATACCATATTAAATTTGATGAATAATGAGCTTGACCTTACTCACCCCCAAAAGCTAGCTGTTGAGGGGAGGTTTGCCTTGTCATTATATATTAAACACTACATCATTATTTAATCGATGTGGGACATTTAACAAATAGACTCTTGGGAGTTTGTAGATATATTGAAATGTATAGTCCTGCAGTTGACGAGAAGGATGCTCAGGTTATACTCTTGCACCCACCTCATCACATACACTATAAAGCACATGATATAGGTTATAAAATTTTAAAATTTACAAAACCAACAGGTCGTTCACGATAAGTGTATGTGAAGAAAGACAGGGGCAGAGAATTTGCAAACAAGCAAAATAAATTGAAAATTAAAAAAATAAATACGAGGAGCTTGGTACGAGGTAATCGGTAGATTACACCGAAAGAAGATTCAGTAAATGTATAAGGTCACAAAAGCAAGAAAAATTCACAGAGGAAAACAACAAATAAGTTCAACGTATAGAATTTTTCTGTGTCAATTCAAAAGGAAAGAGGAAATTCAAAAGGAAAGAGGAGATAATAAACTTGAAGGTCTATTATCAAATGATACGTACACAATTTAGCAGAGAACAACAATAAAAGTTAAGCAATTATCAGCAAAAGCAATTCAAGAGTGATCAACAGAATACATAAAGACATTGGCACATAAGAAAGACAGTTGAAAAAGGGATGAGATACTAGCCCTTCGAAATCAACGAAGAACAAGGGCTTTTCAATTTTTAAGGAACCCAATAACCTTGCTGACTTTGGATGGGTGGGTAAAACCTCTTATAAACTCTAGCTCCCGTGCTCCACATGATTCTGTAACAATTTCAAATTTCCGAGGATTAATGTGTTCATCAGTTCATCTCGTGCTTCATAATCTGCTGGCCACCATGGCAAATCCTCATCCTCATATTCTTCTGAGAAAATCAATAATATTTAAATTTTCACAACCTAATCCAAATATCTGCAAGCAAATTCTATCGATCGTTCTTACCTTCATCAGACAGCAGTTCACGTGACATCAATTCAACTCTCACAAGTCCAAACTCCACCAAACAGTAATTTGAAAACACCAACAGAATTGTAAAGGAAAACTCAAAACTATGAAAATCAACCATCTACAAAATGCGAAATTTACCTCTGTCCTCCGATGGAAAGTTCGCAATCACAACAACAACTAATTACAACCGTCGCAGGATGCATTGCCGTCTCACTGAATCGATCGAAATCCGTCAGAATCGCGAGCTCTTGTGCTCTCGGACACGCCGTTGGACATTCTCAGAGTCGAATTGGAAGGAGAGACCGCCCTTTTGCCTTTTGGTGTGTGTGTGAACCTTTGAGTGTGGGTTTTATATATATGTTGTTGGCGGTGCTGATAATTAATTAACTCAACGGCTATAATATATATTTTCATTCAAATTAACTAATTAATTAATGATTTTTACCATAAAAATCTTGATAATTTATTATCTCAGCATAAAAAATCTTAAAACAATAGATATGGTTTATGCTTGCTCCTCACGCGTACTTACTTATATTACACGCATTGACCTAAATTAATAATAGATATGCCCCAATTTCTTTTCCTTTTTTCTGTTTATTTTGTTTTGGTAATGCCCCATTTTACGTTTATATTTTGATAAGTAAATACATTGAACGTTTAATGCATGATAAAGGATCTTAAGATTACTTACTAATAATGAAGACATCTCACAATTAATTAACTAACGACTCTACTTAAAAAAGAAAACAATGAAATAACAATTGAGAAGTAATTAATCAAAATCCAAAATTTTAAAAAGTATGTACGTTGAGTAACTTCTTTAATTATTGACAACGCAATATTTTAATTTTCTTTATTAGATAAAAATTTTAATTATATATTTTGTGTAATTTTTCTAGAAGAAAATATCATTTTTAATTTACATTTGAGTATATTATTTTATTTCTAACATAAAGTGATTAATTGGTTCATATTGTAGACATTTTATGTTTAGTTTTCTTAAAGATTATCAAACTTAATTGTGATGCAACTCTAGATATAAGATTATCAAAATAATTAACATAATTTTCAGCCCATCTTTGTATTTTTTAGTATTTCAGTTTGTATATCTAATTTAATTTTTGTAGAAATTAGTCGACTGGTGTTCATGCTCTCTAGGCTGTAGTTAATGAGCTTTTCCCACCGCCCGAGTCAATTTCTCTTCTTGTTGTTGAACTTACTGATTGACATTCAATATTAAGTTCTGTAATTTTTTGAAACTCCGGAAGTCCGGAGGAACTTTTATAATTAGGTCAAACCTTATGCAAATATAATCATCTCTGTACATAACGTGGACCCGTTGGGTTGTGGCTTGTACCTTTGCAATAAAAGGTTGAGCACCAACATATTTGTCGTCCCATGAAAAGACTTTTCTGGTACCACCGATGCTCACAACTTCACATTGACAAGTTGCAGGTATTTATTATCATTAGTGGCTCGTTGTAACCACGCCGCAGCCCACAAAACTTCGTCCTGAGCCACCATGAAAATTACTTCATATTAGTTTGTCCAGAAAATGAGATATAACTTTGATATGACTTTAGTTATTGCAGTAATTAGTTAAGGGGGGGAAAAAAATTTGCAATCCGAGCTTTGCCCATTTTTATAATTGACCATCCAAACAAATTTTTATTACAAATCGTCATCCAATTTTGCATTTGTAACAAACTGTTATTTAAAGGTGGTTTTGGTGTGACGTGTATCTATACTATTTATTAAGCGAGAGACCCAAATTTGATGTCTTGGTGTCCGCTTTTCTATTTTTTTTTTAATTTTTTAACACCACGTACTTTTACAGTTTTCTGCTTAAACTCTTCTATATTGATTGACTCTTAAATTTTTTTTTATATCACTTATTTATCTTTAGTTCTTTTTTTTCCCTTCAATTTGATATTCTCTTATCTATCATCATAAAATTATAATTATATTAAAAATAATTATAAACTAAATAATAATATAGAATTTTAATTTATTATTATTTTTGCACACACATAGTATGTGCGGAGTTGCTAGTGTTTTATAAAATGAAAGTTTGTTTTGATAGTAAATTATAAAAATGCGCAAAGTTCGGATGACAAAAAATCTTTTTCTCATTAGTTAATCCACTTACCTCATAACCGCTGCTCGAGTAAAATTGTCCTGATCACTGGAGTGCTATTTTGATACTGACCACCATGTTGCCTCACAAATTCAAATAACTATCAAAATTTGCAATTAGATTATTATGTTTCAATTTTTGTGTGTATGTCTGTGTGTGAGAGAGAGTGAGATGTGTCTGTTTCGCGTGGTTGAGAAGCTGAGACGAGTATCCGGGGTTCCATTTCTGGAATGCCACAGCAGCCGCACCAAAGGCAGCAGCGGTTTCGTCAGCAAGATCAGCTCCGGGATGTTGCTCGTCAATCTTGTAGACAGTTCTGGGCGTAGTCATGTCTTCGGGTCTCTGCCAGCAGGAATGATCGGAACCACCTTCTCCAACTTCCCCGTACAAGACGCTGGGTTTTGGGTGTGCCTTTATCAGATAATCTGTACCCCATTTGATAGCGCTTAGAGCATTCGATAATTCTCCTCAGGCTCGGAGTTGCAGTGTGAATTCCACGACGCTCCAAGCCAGCATCGTCACCGTGAACGCCATTAGAAAACCGAATTTCACGTTGTCTCCGGCGTCGTAGTATCCCCCCACTAGGTCAGCCTGCCAGAAAATAACAACTGCGGGTTTAAAAAAAGTTTACTGCTGCAATATGTGAGCATTCGACCATGCATGATTTCGAAAGAGTTTATCAAGACAACTACTCATCTTTTTGTTGTGTTTATCAAGACACTTACTTCTCCAATTGAGAAGTGGACTAACAACTTTTTGGGGCAAACAACTTTTTATGGTTAACAATTAAAAATTTAGAAGACACAATTTATGGAAACTTTTTATTTAGTAATCCAACTATTAATACGTGATGCGATACCTCACAAAAAGGGAATACAAACATGACATTATATTAATATAGGCTATCACTTTTTGTTTTTATTTTTTTTTTAATTTATGACATGAGAAGTGTCCGATAGGACTCCATATGATTAATACACGTATTACATGTTTACTTAGTAGGGTGAAGGGGAATTGGATTAATTATTTTACTTAAACTTATATTTACTAGAATTTTTACGAATTCGAGATTGATGAGACGACTCGGGATGATATTGGATGAAAGGTTGATTATCCATCCTATAATCGGATGAACAATAATCCACCATTTCATCCCACCACTCATCCCATTAATCATCTATCTCATCTCATCCCAACCAACAAAATAAAAGGAAATAAGAAGTGAAAAATGTACTCCAACACTTTTACCATCATTCAGAGCCGAATCTCCCCGCCATTGTACACGCTGGTTAGACAGCAACTTCCCTGATCTTTGTGCTTCAAGGAACAACAACGATTTAGTCAGTGCAGCTCCATAGTCTGTACACACACCATTCTCAAATTGTGCAAGAAAACTAAGTAGACCAAGAGCTAACACACATAAACCACATAAACTAGACATGATTATTAATGTTTAATTACTTACAATTTTCGGGATAATCATGGAATTGTGGAAGAGTTTCTTGTGGAAGACATCCTACATGTTTTGAAGACCTGCCCCTATAATAACTATATAAAAGTTGTGGATAGTGGATTCTTCCCATCGTGAATTGACCGAACTACCCTTATAAAATTTAATCAACTATTAAATTATAAATTACAATATATGTTGGCCAACACTTACTAATTTCACTCAAAATTTATGTGGCAACTATTCCCATTCCTACACTTAGTTTTATGGTGGTAATAATTGTATATAAGGATCAATTTTCCAATTGTTTAACGCTTCTTATTCTATTAAATTATAAATTATTATAATATATGCCCTTATAAAATTAATTTGACTATTAAATTATAAATTATAATATATATTGTTCAACAATTAATAATTTCACTCAAAATATAAGGGTCAACTATTCTGATTTTCTACGATTAGTTTATGTCGGTAATAATTTTACTCAAATATATTAAATTAGTTATATTTAAGGGCGGCCAATTATTCTCATTCTCTAACTCTTCCTATTCTATTAAATTATAAAATTTTATAATCTATGCCCTTATAAGCTACACTTATAAAATTTAATAATTTAACCATTAAATTATAAATTCTAATATATGTTGTTTAACATTTAATAATTTCACCCAAAATTTTGAGGGCCAACTATTCTCATTCTCTATCATTGATTTATCTTGGTAATAATTTTCTATTCCCATTCTCTACAATTAGTTTATGTTGGTACTAATTATATTGTAGTCAAATATATTAACTTAACCCCCAATTTAAGGGTCATTATGTTGGTAATAATTTTACTCAAATATATTAACTTTATTATATTAAGGGCCTACTATTCTCATTCTCTAACTCTTCCTATTCTCTTTTAATATACACTAAATGTTGTTTTGTTTAATTTCCTATACTCAATGTTGACTCTAATGTAAATTAACTTCATAGGCTATTAACAACACAGTTCAGGTTCATTAGACTGAAATTTTGTATTCAATCACTAAACAAGAAATTTTCTATTCCTAAGTGAGTTTATTTTGACAACTTGCCAGTGCTAATAGCAATTTAACAGTATCCACACCCTCTTGCTGCGTAAAACTACCTATATAAAAGTGTGAATAATGTTTCTTGCTATTGTGAATTGACTAAATTACTTTTATATAGTTTAGTTTACTACTTAATTTGTAGTTTATATGGACCAAAAAAAATATTAATTCAACTTAATCATTTTATTTCAATTAAATTAAACTGAACCAAACATATTTATTATTTAGCTCTTGTCATTCTCTCACTCTTTATATATTTTTTTTAATGTATCCTTATACAATTTGATGTAACTACTTAATTTACAGTTTATCATGGGCCAAAAATTATAAATTCAACTTAATATTTTATTTCAATTAAATTAAATTAAATCAAGCATATTTATTTTCAAGCTCTTGTTATTCTCTCAGTCTTCATATTTCTCTTTAATGCTCTCTCAACTTTAATTTAATTAATATAGAACAACATTATCTCAAGAGATCTTTTTACATAATACATAATTATAGTTTATCATAATAATACAGTATCTCTCTCACACAAATTAATCATAAGATTATCGCATAACTATGTCCGAAATCAAGTGGTTTATGTACCTTTTTCTTAATTATTTTATTTTATTTACTTCAATCAAATCAAATCAAATCAAGTATATTTAAACTTCAACTATTGCTATTCTTTTGTTTTTTATATTTTCCGTTAATGCACTTTAAATTTTAATTTAATATTTAACTATCCAAAATAATACGAATGCAAGTGAAAAATGCCACGAATGATGGATCGTTTTTGAAAATTACTACTCAAGCAGCCCCTGCACAATTAACGAACATTAACTCTCTAGAGAAGTAACATAATACCCCCAAAAAATAATAATTAAGGAAGCTACGAATAAAACAATTTTGTTTATAAATCCATTCTAATTGTCTGGCCCTATGGGCTAAGTGATTTCAAAAAACAGGGAATCTCAATTACCACATAAATGATTTCAACAACATAACCTTAAAAGGTCGGACCTTAAACCGATGCAACTACAAATAGAATTTACAAAATTCATTTATATTTAATTTCAACTATGTTGTCATTCCAAATATATCCTAACATTCGTAATAGCATAGTAACACAAGTGAAAATCTCCTTATATTTTCAATAGACCAGACAACTATATCTTTGAAATGGCATAGGCCTCATTTTCTAGATGTTTTTGTATAAATGTAGATTTCAGTGCAAAGTTGACATAAAATGAGAATTTCATTATAGCAACACATTTTAAATTACATTACGTTTAATTACCATAAGAAACAAAGTCTTATGAATTTGAAAATTTATAGAAATGCACTCATCACATGTATAAATATCTATGTAAAATTGTTTTGCAAATTTCAAACGTTTACGCATTCTGCTCAGGTTATAAATCTAAATAAGAAATCAGGGGACAACTAGGCATTTTGTAATTTTTTTTTTCCCGTAACCAAACAGATTCGAATAGTCACCAAATTTGACAAAGGTAAACAAAAGAGAAAATTAAGGTAAGGGTGATTTGACAAGGCAATAGAAAGGTGGCGAAATAGGATTCTAAAATCTTGGGAAAGCTCATACTCACGAATAATCAGGGAAATAAGAGAGTTGCTAATAAATGCTTGCTTGCTTGCATTCAAGAATTGATGGAGAAGATTATATTTTAAACTTTAAGCACCTCTAAGTCATTTCAGTTCTACACTTGTTCAGATTTGGTTTGGCTATTCAATGCATGATAACATTTGATTCGCTTATATTTTCGATTCTCCAAAATAAATAATTACATTATTGTGGAAATTATTAAATTTGTATAGAGAAGTAATTGATTATTAAAATTATTACTTTTTTAATATAATAAATAAGTAAATAGCATAATATAGTGTTATATTAATAATTAAAATATAAGTAGAAAGAGATAAAAATTATATATATATAAAAAAAAAAGTTGAAGTGATGAAAAAAATAATTAAAAAAATATTGATGGAGTTATGAAATAAATAAATAAAAGAAAAAGAAATGTATGCTAGATAAAACCATATAAAAAAATTAATAAATAATGAATAGAAAAGAATAAAGACAAGAGTCCACTAAACCACAATAAGTTCAAGGTGCTTAATATATTATTATTATTATTATTATTATTATTATTATTATTATTATTATTATTATTATTATTATTATTATTACTCTACATTATTTAAAAAGTTAACATAATAATAAAAGTTTCACTATGAAAGAATTCTAGAGAAATAATAAAAATTTTAATCTAATTGATAGAACAACATACTTGCATGAATTATTTCCCATATGGGAAATCAATAGCGGACATTCGATATACTCTGACGTTCCATTTATAATTAATTATGCATATGTACCCAAAAAAAAAAATTTACATTATTACTTATATTTCATTTCGTGAACAAATAAATAATCATTATAAAAGATAGAAAAAAGTATTTATTTAATGTGTTCACTATTACTTCTGCATGGAACAAAAATACATAATACTATATTCACAAATATGAAAAAGTACTATGAATATGATTTGATTTTTAATAAAACACATGTAATATAAAATTTAATAGTGAAGGAAATAAATAGGAATTACCTAGATGTCAATCAACAAATTGAATTGGTTCTACAGGCAGCAATAATTGTGGATGACGCCGACGAAAATCTCATTTATAGACATACGACGTCCAATTATATAGAGTTCAATGAAGTCACAACCGGTTTAGAAGAAAATTAATTGATTGATAATTTTAAATTAGCTTTAGTTACTAAGGAATTACAAATTTTGGAATATTAGAAAAAAATATCATATTTAACACAGGAAATTTGCATATGTAATTGGATTTATGAATAAAGTGAAACAACCGTTTTAATTTTGAAAAAACAATAAAAGCACAGGCTTCAGACGAGTGATAACTATGAACAACAAGTAAGAAATAATTAATCATTTACAAATTATGACATAATTATTATTAATTTATATTTTTTATTTTGATGAAGGTTGAAAACTACCGCAATTAATTTTTAGGATGACCAAATAATGTCAGAATGATGATGGTTAAAAAAATGGAAAAGAAATGATCCATCGTAGGAATTTTGGGGTTAAAGAAGTAAATACCAAGGTATAATACAGAAACAAATAAAATTAAAAAGAAACAAGTAAAACATAGAACAAATAGATTTTGTACGCAAAATGGATCAAGTGATAATAAACTAATGATTTACAAAGTGAGCTACAATTAGGGACAATTTTTGCAACAACAATACTCCTCTAACTCAACTTGTGTCCAAGCAGAGAAGCTCAATACCTGGTGAGTTGGACTTCTATTATCATCATAATACGAAGAATAAGTACCAAAGGATTTTAAAATTTTAAAATTATTAAAATTAAAAAAATAAGTAGTTTCAATAATTGTTTACAGGTTGAACAGTTGACATCCATTGAGGGAACAAATATAGAGGAATTACAGATGTCAAAGAACATGAAGAGCACTAATGAAATAACTCTCATAGAAAGGATTCATTATCGTCAGAAGTTACAAGAGGGTAATCTAAACAAATGAAAATTGATCTTATAATCATATGCTCTTTTTAATATTTAAAAATGATAATAATAATAATATAATATTTTTTTGGTGCATTGAAATATAAAAGTGTAAAACTTTGCATGAACGAGAATCATTACTTCACTATAAGGCTTTGGCAACAACAACAGAGAAGAAATACAATTTCCTTTTCAAACTCGGTAAAAATATAGAAACACTAAATGAAATTTTGTTCATTGTTTGAAAAGTTTTCAAAGATTAAAAAAAAAGGAAAAATGGAGCGAATTCTAAAAAGATATTGGAAGAACACAAAAAGTGAAAAAAAGCAAATAACAAAAGAAGGCAAAGAAAATTGAAAAACAGGAGAAAGAAGAGTAAAGTCGGGCAAGAGTCGGGGAGAAAACGAAACCGAAGGGAAGGAGAGACAAAAAAAAAGGAAGGAAATAAGCAGGCAGAAGCAGACAAGAAACTCATCGAGAAAACACAAATTAGAGACGAGGACGAAACCATGC
>JBBMKE010401891.1:0-12401 GCA_037834125.1 Lippia alba | reverse complement strand
CAAAAGCAAAACAACCGGGAAAAGAGGGGCACTAACACAGGCTTAGGCTGCAGTGCCTAGCTGGGGAATGAGTGACACCATTGCTCTCCCGACGAACAAAACTAAACTTGTACGAGACAAGCGAAGCGCTGAGGCGTCTAACTTCATACACAAGATTTTCTATAGGGGAATCATCATCCATGGGCATCTAAATTAGGAAATCTATTACAAACAATCACCCTTCAAAATGACCTGATCCCAGCCATTATCCAAGGCCACAAGTAGCCCCTGATCAGCAGCAAATGCCTCCACAAACTCGGACTCCAGTCGACCATAGCCACTACTCCAAAACCTACCTCATCATGCAGAATAAAACAAGTGCCATCAACATTGATCTTAACAAAATTGGCGGGAGGAGCCGCCCAACGACGGGATAAAACTGCACGTGGCCCAACCAAGCAAGAAGTGACCTTGCATTATAATAAGTTTGGATAAAAGAGTCGACAAAACTCACAACTTCATGAGGGCTGACCTTAAAACCTTTCCATTAAGCAGTGATTCCTAGTCCACAGAATACCTAAATAGTAGTGAGAAATTTAAACGTACCAATTTTAGATCATCAAGTCAAATTATAGTGATTTTTAGGAAGAAATATATGTTCTTTGGTTTGTTATTATCAGTTGGGATTGCTTTTACACGGAGTTCAATAGAATCTCTAAGACCTTTATTGCTAATTATAGTTGCATTAGTTCAAGCAAAATAGTTAATACAGTAATTAACAACAAAAAGAATATATGTATACCTATATATTTGGAGTTATTTACACCATACCCTCTGTGTTAGTTGAAATGAGTACAAAAAACCCTGTGTATGAAAATTAACATAGAGAACCCTGTGTTTTCAAAATATTTATATGCTAAACCCTGAAAATCTATGGTATTGGTTTAACACTAATTTTCTCTATTTATTGGATACGAAATAACTAATTTAACATTTTATATTACGATATATATCATATGAAATCTCTCTATATTATTCAATATTTTTTTTATGCAACGAAATCCTTTTTTTATATATACCGAAACCCGGTACGAAATAAAAATTACATGAAGAACCCGTATAAACGAGTATAAAAAATGTATATAGAGAGATGTGAGATGATCTATATTGTAATATAAAAGGTTAAATAAGTTATTTCGTATCCAATAAATAGAGAAAATTAGTGTTTTATCACTACCATAAATTTTCAGGGTTCAACATGTAAATATTTTGAAAACACAGGGTTCTCTATGTTAATTTTCATAACAGAGGGTTTTTATGACTATTTCACCTAACACAGAGGGTATGATGTAAATAACTCCCTGATAAAATGTATGTGCCTCTGTGCAGTATCAGAGTTTAATGAAGACTGAGGTTGCCAAGTTCCAAGAAGTATATGAGAATTTCTTCAAGGAGAAAGCTGCATATCTGCAGGCCTTGAAAGGTAGTTCTCCCACATTATCTTCTTTTAGGAGTTCTCTTATAGAATTTCGACAATCATGATCCAGTTTGATGTTTGAGTCACTTACTTCTGAGGGTTTGAAATAAACTATCTATTATCCATAATCCAGAAGATTAGAGAATAGGAAAATGGATAATTCTCAGTTTGATGGGAATCACAAGTCTGCTTATTTTCAACTGTCTTAAGTAGAAATTACTCGATTGAATATTCATATTGAGAAAGAGAATTTTATCATCTCTTTTCCGACTCCAAGTCTCATTGAATCAAATTACAAAGAGAAACACTCGCTGCTTTTGTGACGACAGGTCGTCTTTAAATAGTTGTCTTGGTACAGATGTTGAGTCTAATTTGAACACTGTGATGATAACTTGGTTTTTTAATAATTAATAGACACTTATTCAATGATTAGGCTGTATCTTTACTATACTCGCTCATTATGCTGGATTAATATATGTAAATTGACACGATTTAATAAAATTGGCTGATGATTAAATCTTGGGTTTTTGCAGATATCATTTCCAAATATGAAGAAGAGAAGGAAAAGCTATTTGTGAGATATGAAAAACTAATGAGCACAAATAACTCTTTTCTTATATCCAACTCTATATATGGACAAAATATTAAGCACAAATCTTCAAAACTTTTCTCAGGGAAGAAGAAAGAGAAGGCCTTGCTATCTGAGTATGGAAAAACAAATGCACCAAGAATTGCTCAACTGGAAGAATCCCTGAAGAAAAAGAAACAGGTGAATTTAATCTCTTACACACTGCATCATATGGACAAAACGTTAAGCACAAATCTTCAAAACTGTTCTCAGGGAAAAAGAAGGAGAAGAATTGTCCAACTGGAGGAAATCTGGGAAGAAGAAGAAGAAACACAGGTGAATTTAATACTTGCACACACTTTTGTATACTCAAACGAATTTGTAATGACATATCCTTGAGATCGGATGATAAAACCTTCAGCATTTTGAGGAAGAACGAGGAAACGATTTCTAGGTGAAAGCAACTCTTGACTCTTTTCTCACACCTGATTGATTTTATTTTATTTCTGAATGTATTCATTGTCATCCATCAGAATTTGCAATATAAAAATATTCATCGATCGTAATCGTTTTAGTCTCGGCTGACGTTCGTTTACATAGAGAACAGAGTCCTCGTATATTTACGATGTTTACTTTGTGTTCATCTTTAACTTCACAGAATTAATGGCTTAATTTTCTGCATGCTAACCCATATGTTAAGCTTCAAGAAATATCTGCGTTACAGAGTCATTTTTCAGTTTACAACTATGGGATTTTATTAGCATAGAAACTGTTTAATTAGACATTATTAGGTCACTTTAGCCATGAGTTGTAGCTGAATGTATGTTTTGGAACACATTTTGGCAGATATTCTCCAATTCTGTAACCTCATCAGAAAATGGTCTCAGCAAGTATAAATGAAGTTACGGATATCTTAGTTCATTTCTCATACATACTATTTTAAAGAACAAGGAAAAAACCACGTGACTGCATTCATCCAATAGAATGATTCTTTATAGTGTTGTTTACTTTCCTTTCAAGTATGGCATGTGCTACATGTTACTTACCCCCAGTTATAGGCTGCTCAATCAAAATATGTTGTTGTTTCGTTGACAGTGTAGATTCAGATATCAAATCAAGTTTGGATGAGTTGAAATCAAAGCTTGAGAAAGTAAGGTGATGCCGTTGTCCGATCAACTGATTTTTATCCTTATTCCCTGGTCGGATTTTGAATCATGTTGCAGGCAAAGCTTTGCTGAGGCACTGTCAAAGAGCTCAAAAGAGGTACAAATTGAGTAAAAGGATGTGAACTTGTTGGATCTTGTAATATCATCTAAATAATATTCATACATTACCTGATAAATGTATGTGCCTCTGTACAGTGTGAGAATTTACTGAAGACTGAGGCTGCCAAGTTCCAAGAAGTATGTGAGAAGTTCTCCAAGGAGAAAGCTGCACGTCTGCAGGCCGCGAAAGGTAGTTCTCCAACATTATCTTCTTTTAAGAGTTCTCTTATAGAATTTTGACAATCATGATCCAGTTTGATGTTTGAGTCACTTACTTCTGCTGGTTTGAAATGGATAAACTCTCTCTTATCGATAATCCAGAAGATTAGAGAATAGGAAAATGGTTAATTCTCAGTTTGATGGGAATCACAAGTCTGCTTATTTTCAACTGTCGGAAGTAGAAATTACTCAATTGAATTTTCATATTGAGAAAGAGAATTTTATCATCTCTTTTCCGACTCTAAGTCTCATTGAATCAAAATTACTCAGAGAAACACTCGGTGCTCCTCTGATGACAGGTCGTCTTTAAATAGTCGTCTTGTTACAGATGTTGAGCCTAATTTGAACAACTTTGATGATAACTTGGTTTGGTTTTTATATAATTAATAGACACTTATTCAATGATTGGGCAATATCTTTACTATACTCGCTCATTATGCTAGATTAATATTATGTAAATGCAATTGAGACGATTTAATAAAATTGGCTGATGATTAAATCTTGGGTTTTGGCAGATGTCAAATCCAAATATATAGGATGGACCGAAAGACAACATTTGACATATAATCAACTAAGTGAGCACAGATGACTCTTTTCTTGTATCCAACTCTGCATATGGACAAAATGTTAAGCACAAATCTTCAAAACTGTTTTCAGGGAAAAAAGAGAGCGACCTGTTATCTAAGCATGTGAAAGAAAATGCAGCAAGAATTGCTCAACTGGAGGAATCCCCGAAGAAGAAGAAGAAATGGGTGAATTTAATCTCTTAAACACACTTTTGCATACTCAAACGAATTTGTAATGACAAATTTCCTTGTGATCAGGATGATAAAATCTTCAGCACTTCGACGAAGAACCCTCATTTCTTGGAAATGTTTCAGATGAGGGACTTACCAAAAATGTTAGCTTTCCTCTATACTGCAGCGGTGACTTTCTCCAACAAACCTCCTCAGTTCATTCATCCATATCTACGAGAAGTTTTGAGTTTCTTTGTTCTCTAACTGCATTTTCGCATTTCAATCTAGCAAATTAGAATGGTTGTTGCGAAGCATGGATGCTCTTTGCTCATTTTCTGTAATTGCATACAGTCTACATGAGAGAGTCCCGTTGTAACATTTTTCTCGCCTGAATTGTTCATTTATTCATATTTCTGTCGATGAATATATGAACTTAAGAGAGTCAACATTAAAACCTGACTTGTTTTGGAGTAAATCTTAATTTCAGTTACTATGTCATTATGTTTTTTCCAGTAATGTTTAAAACAGTGCATGTGTTTAGAAGAACATCAGAGGCCCATGGCACCGCAATGAACTCTGACACTTAATATAATAGTATAGAGATATTAAATGATTGGAGTTGTGTTTGTTGTGCCTTTAAAAAAATTTCATTTATTTTTCCATCCGCTTTATCTCTTGTATTTTTTTCTTTTTATTTATTTATTTAATCTATAACTCCACATTTTTTTTAATTTTTTTCTCTCTCCTTATCTCAAATTTCTTTTTTATATAATTTATCACTTTTTAATATATTTTCAATTATTTTTATTTTAATTTCTAATATAACATAATCTTATACTATCAATTCAGTTATTTATCATGTTTTAACAATTATATTAAAAATAATTATAAAATATATATTAATAGTTCTTTCATTTAATATACTTTTTTTCGCATGCAGTAAAGGTGAGGAGTTATTAGTATTTTATTATCTCCCTATGCATGTTGGACTATAGTTGTCCTAGTTTATGCAATTCTCAATTCATGACATGAATCATGATGTATTCAATCATTACGATCACTTTCTTATTTGGGTATTTTTTTTAATATCTCATTATGAGTTCAAATCGAGACAAATTTTAAGATGAAAAATTGTTCTCGACAATGATAATTAGGGATCCAACAACCCAAACACGAAAACTTATGGTGCTAGCATCAACTGAAACTTGCTAAAATACTTATACACCTGTTGTCAGTTTTTTCTTGCTTGGTGTATTCTCGCAGCTTTGATCAAATTCCAATTATTAAATGGGGCATATAGTTAATCTTAGTTATAAGATAAAATTTTGTAATGATACAATAATGTATTATAATAAGAAAATGAGGCATAACTAACCCTACACCAAGGGCTCTAGCTACAGCTATACATACCAACCAAATGTGTTTTTTTATGCAAACAAATTGAACTAGTAGTAGAGCAAATCTGAGTGCGTCTAGATTCATACAAAATGATGTTTTTTAAGTATATCTTTATTCACTGGCATATGTATATACATAATGTCCCCATAAAATGGATGAAAATTGCAACAAAATAACCCCCCCAAAAAAAAAAAATATTTATTAAAAGAAATTAATGAAAAAAATCCCTAATTATTTAATTTTCTTTTCCCTTATCATTATGAAAACAATGACTATGCTAGCTTAACCAGAGGTCTCGAGTTCGAGTCCTTGGGAAACGCAGCTACCATTGATAGGGAGAGTTTTGCACCCTAAGTGGTCCGTCCCGGCTCGACCCAAGAAATGGGCTATAGAACCAAAAAATGAATCCATTCATTAATTAAATTAAAACCTATAAATATGTGTTCCCGTGATCCACATTCCACATACATTCAATTAAGTACATTCCCCTGAGGCCTCAACAAAAATGACATCCTCCACCGCCGTAATCATCCTGATTCTCCTCTTTGCGGCCGCAGCACCACCGGTACTGAGCGACGAGGCGCCTGTCTCAGTGGTTCGGGTGAATGGCCAGTTAGTTTGTTCCGAGTCGAGCAACCAAACACCAAAGGCCATTCCTGGGGCAAACATCACCATGTCATGCAATACCCGCAGCGGCACCATCACCAGCACCTCCATGACCAACACTAGTGGATTCTACAATATAACTCTAAATAATGAAAATAGCACGACACCGCCATTGTGTCGTGTTAGTGTGAGCTTCAGTGTGAGAGTAACTCTGAGCAATCCGATTGCGAACCAGAAAGTCGTCTTGCCACAGGCCAACAATCATCATCATCGGCCAAAGAATGGAGCTATAGTTGAATGGTAAAGTCCAACCTAACTGACTCAAGAAGGCTTTGCTTACCTTAACCTGTTCATTTATTATTCTAGCTAACAACTATTTGGTGCAGCCAAACAGGAAAACCTTGCTCTCTAACTTTGAAGGGTCCCTTCAAAAGCTGCTCAAGTTTGACAAGTACTTACGGAGAACTCAAAGAAGCTGCTACGCCAAATCTATGGTCTCAGGAAGACTTCACCTTTGATATCTTGAGATTATTCGGCGAATATGTGAACATGAGCATTGTTGTAATACCCGTGTTTCTTTAAATTTGTATGCTAATGCATCCACGTCTATATTTATAAATAAATATTTACGACAATAATCATGAGCCAGGGGTCATGTAAGTGTACCTGGAGGCTGGATGTAAGCGATGGACGCATACCAATAATATCTTCTCTTGATGAGATGGTGTTAATTTCTTCAAGAATTTAATGGTGAACAAGATGGCGCGTTAGTGAATAATTCTTAATTCGGCCAAACCTAACTAATAACATAGACAAGTGTATTCGCATGACTTAAAACACTATCTCCCTCGCGATACTCGTCTGGTCAAACCAAATTTGCGATATAATTGAGCATCGAAATCTCTGCTAGTTATTTTTGTTATAATTTATAGTTCATATCATAGACATTACTAATGACCCAATTCAAATCAGAAAATTCGCGCCCAGACTAGATGCGGCGGAAATCCAACCAATCATATTTATATTTATCAAGTAGGTGTTGAAATTTATGGCTTCTATATTTATTACAACTATATTTGCCTACCGCATTTTGATCATCATAAATCAAGAAAAAGTCAAAGTACATTATTTGGAAGATCAACAGGTTTTCTAACGTATATCTCTTAACTCCCTCGAAACTAATTTGGTAAATTATTTGTGATGTAGCGAATCTGGAAGACCTTGCTACAAAGTACATTCCTAACCCTTGGCAAGCCGCTCAAGTTTGGTCCCTTGTGGAGAACTTAAAACAGCAGTCACTAATCCTATCCTATAGCACATCTATAGTTTCAGAAACGAATCAGATTTTGATAACTCCGGATTATTCGTCTAATATGTGCATATGAACACAATTAAAATACCCATTTTTCTTAAAAGTAGGAAGAAATTTGTAATGCATCCATATTATATGTAGGACGATATCATGAGGCGGTCATGTCACTGCAACGGGTGTGTATTAATAATCTCTTCTCTTAATGAGATGGTCCGTAAAGGTGTTTCTTCAAGAGTTTTGTGAGTCTCAACAAGATGGGTTAATTAGCATATCATATGTCACCTGAATGAAAAAAAAAAAGGAAAAAGAAAATGCAGAAAAGAGAAAAGAGTAGAACTTGCAAATAGTCAGTGTTGGTGTCAAGTTGTCAAGATCAAAATGAAATTGGGAAAGATTCGCCAACCTCATATCAATCTTTCATAGTTAACAGGTTTAGCATATTCAAGTAATTACAGATAGTTAAAACACAATACAGAACACGGGGTTAGTACCTAGAATTCAATCCGATCGGCTGTCATCATTTTCTCTTTCTTTTGCCTTTCTTATCCGACTCCACTTTGTCTGGCTTTGTTGGAAGACTTTTCACTCTGAGACCTATGGCGGAACTCCACAATGCCCTTTCAACATCTGATGGTGTCAATAAATCATCCGAAGTGGACAACTCCTGGAAAATAATATTGGCAAAGGTGCATCATGACTAGTGAGTAGAAAAAATCACAAATGAAGCACAAGCATCGTACAGAGACGGATAATGTGGCTCATTTGAAGATCGTTACATTATATTTTTGTTTTTCTTGGTACACTTAGGAAGAACGAATACATATATAAGAAGATTGGTCCTAGCTGAACTGAACATGAAGCAATGTGGTTTTTCTCCAAATCTAAACGGATTAATATCAAGTTATGTTAAATTTGCACGATCTATTTCAACAACCATCACCCAGTAGAGATTAAGTATTCAATAGAACTTGAGCCCCTGCATGCGTATAAAATCATTAAACAGATTTTGTGCAAGCCAAATTCACGTAGGCAAAGAACATTGCCAAGAACAAATTGTGCAGCTTATAACCACCCCAAACAATTACACAAATCACTTCGAACTAAGCCAAGAAAAGAGAGCAAATTAACGAATCCACTCGTATATGAAGGTAAACTGAAACACACTTCACATTTGAAGAATCATATTCAGAAACATTAAACAACTGCTACGATTGACGACTGAGAGCCGGATAGTTCAACCAACCTTTGCCTTGTCTTGCACCTTCTCCACAAACTCCAAATACCGCTTCAACGAATAGTCCTTCGAGTCTCCAACCACAGCCACCATAGCCTAATTTCCAAAACCATTCCAAACTAAACCAGTTCAATCATAGCAACATCTCAAAACAAACTTCACAATTCACACTCCAAATCCATTTGCTAGACAAAATTCAACCAAAACACAATTCAAAAAACTCAACCAAAAAAAACTCCATCAACATCAATTATTTCTCCAGTAATACCTCATCCGACATGAACGGCGCCACATCCGGCGCATAGGCGGCGAGGATGGCGGAGGCGGTGGCTGGCCCCACGCCCTTCAACACCGTCAGCTCCGCCACGGCTTTCGATACATCAGGCAAGGAAGCGAATGCCTTCCGAGAGGCGTCTTTCACGACGGCGTCGTCGAGGGAAGAAACGAAGGACAACAAGCGCGGCCGCCACTTGCCTCGGGAGAGCTTCCACTGCATCATCCTTGAGAGCTCATCGGTGGTGATGTAGGAATTAGGGTTTCGTTCGTGGAGGAGCTTTGGGAGCTCGTTGCGGTAGAAATCGTCGAGGGTGATGAGGTCCGGTTTGGCTAGGGCTTTGATTGCGGCGTCGTAGGATGACAGAGCTTCTCTACAGAGAGAGGCGTCCATGGATTTGAAGTCCATCGGTGGCAGTCCGGCGGAGGAGACGACGGCGGAAGGCGAGGTTTTGCCGGAGCTATGGAATTGGAGCAGGGCTTTTGTAGGGTTTAGGATTAAAACAAATTTTGAATTGAAAATTAAAGTTAAAACAAATTTGAACCATTTTAAAAATATTATTTTATCGTGTTATATCGCGCAAATATTTTTATCTGCATCTGAAAAAAATCATACCATCATGTTATATTATATAATTTTAATCCAAATTTAATTCAGATAAATTGATTAGTATTCAATATTTATCGTATATATAATTATTAATTAGTACAAAAAATTAATTGATTGAATTTGCGTTATACGAATTTAAGTTAGTCTTTTGTAGATATATTTATATCCCTTTAGTATAGACTATGATGCATGTCTATTTTAAAAAATATTATTTTATCATAACGTGTTATGTCAGATATCTATGTCTGACACTCTTTACATAAAAAATTTTAAAAAAAATGTGTCGACATATTTGTATCGTGTCTTGCCATACCCGGATCATCATATTCCTATCTATAACTTTTAAAACGAGTGAAAAATGGGGGGGAATTTTTATGTGAGCATGGTTTGGACACCTGACCATTATAATTCACCAGTCATACAAGAATTTCTTGCAAAATGGGAGGACATTCTCCTAACAAATTAATTCCATTGTATTCCTTGTCATTTTAAAAAAGTAAAAAACTATAAATCTTCACCACAGGTCGATTGTGCAGACTTGTCTAAATTTTATGACACTTTTTAAAATTGTAGTATCACGTAATGTTTACTTATTTTCTATCCAAAATCTATAACCATAATGACAACTAAAATAAAATCGAATAGAAATTAACTTGAAAATAACAAATATTCTATATAATGAATATGTAGAAAAAATAGTTCGTTTGTATTAATTAAAAAATTATAAGGGTGCTTTAGTCACCATTTACAATTTAGTCCATGAGTTTATTGTCTTGTTTGATGAGGTGAGTTGCTATGTTGCACGGATACGGACACGACAATACGGATACGACACGATACGGATACGGCGACACGGATTTTTTTGTGAATTTTTCACGTAAGAAGTGTCCGACACGACACGACACGACAAAATGATATTTTTAGAAGTGTCGGTGCATTAGAGGTGAGTTGTTTACATTTTAACGAAAAAATTTAGATCCTAATAGGAGGGTGCATTGCACTTTGGTACCCAACAATTGATTTTTAACATATCAGTACTTAGCTTTTGCAAATTGTTTAATTTAAGTACCTAGGTTAACATTCCGACATAATTCCCAGGCCAAAACACAACGACTGTGTTTAATGCGATTTCTTAAGGGTAATTTAGTTATTTTATTTTTTTTAATAATTAATAAATTAAAACAAAAAATGGAAGAACTCAAACGGTGGAGAAGATAAAGATGGCTGGAAAAGATGAAGATGGCCGGAAAAGATGAAGATGACCGGTTCCGCCTCAGATCCGACCAGCAAGAAAACATCACCACCTTCGTCGTCAACCGTCAACTTCGAATTGCCTCCCAGATCTCCATCTCTCTTCTCAAAGAAGCCCAGATCTCCATCACTCTTCTCCATGCGCCATCCCTCTGTGAGATCCCACCACTCCGCCACCCTTCCCCATCTCTATAGCTTTGCAATGGTAAAAAAGAGAATGACTTACCCTCGCCACAAGCTCGCCACCACCAACATCACCTCCTCCACCACCACCATGTTAGTGTGTATTTTGTGCATTAATTTCCTTAATTTTCCCCCTGTATTTAATTGATATTATACTTAATTATGCTTAAAAATGGCTTTGCAGGTCTATTGGAGCTGAAGCGAAGGATTATGCAAAATCTGGAATGAAAGAGGAGATAAATGCAGAAAATGGCCTAAGGCATGACCTTCAAGCCCTGATCATCCCTTAAGCTATAGGGTGACGTAGCATACAACTCACCCAAGTCAACAATTGCAGTTGACTTTACTTTTTGGCAATTAAACCCACTTGCAGCTCCTTTATTTCATTTTGTGCGTCTCAAGACTAAAGATGGTGATTTGGGGACTTGTAAAAGGCTCTTTACCTTGAGATGTGTGTCCAACTTGCAAGGATAACTCTTATAAGCTAATTATAAGGCAAAGGGTTCAATATTCAGCTTTGGGGGGGAAATTGGAAGGAGTCACGCAGCAGCAGCTGCTGCTAGAACAAAGCAGAACAGGGGTTTAATCCCCTGTTTCAACCAAGAGCAAGAAATTTCCTTCCTTTCTCTCTTTTTAGTTGAATCACATGTATAAGTTGTGAAGTACTTGAATCTATCTTTTGTAGTTCGATTTGTCTTGTTTATTTTCAGTTCTTGAGTAGTTTATTAGCTTAGTATATTTTGTAATATGAACAGCAGCTGAACATCTTATTCTAGTTGAGTTATTTCCTTGATTCATGTCATGATTTGTGAGATCTAATTGTTTTTCATGCTTTTGATCTTTGGTATGTTGTATGCATCTGATTTTATTGATATGGCTGTGTTGATAGATGATTAATTTGGCCAATTTGTTGTCTTGAAACTTATCTTGCAGACCGCATAACTGAATTGATCCGTAATTGTCAATTTAAGTATGCTAAGGGTTAACTATCATATGGGTTTACCTCCATGTTTGCTTGACTATGATAGGGTGGGTGCACAATAGCTTAAATATTTCAAGCTTCTTGAGTTTGTTGTCTAGGGTCGGTGTCTTTTTCGTGTTTTAAAGTTGCCATTAAATTAAATCTTGAGATCGTATTTACGAGGTTGTTTAGTGGTTAGAGAGTTGATTAACGATCGTATCTTAATCACCGAATAAGTTAGAAAGGACGAGGTTGTCAGAGCTTGTTGACGCTATAGCCGGCCTATCGATGGATTTTCAGCTTATTTGTGCATCAATGATCAGATCAC
>JBBMKE010401863.1:0-12403 GCA_037834125.1 Lippia alba | reverse complement strand
TGAAACCACGAATCCAATACGATAATCGAGAGATTCAAAGATCCTTCTTGTTTGGAAAATTTTAAAATTTCCGCTGCATTTACTCTGCTGTTTCCAACAAGAGAAAACGTTAAACTTCGAAAATATGCGAATTAGGGAAAAATTAGGGTTTTTCGGCCAGTTTTGGATACTACTGGAGTTCTATTGAGAATTAGGGTTTGAAAATGATACCATAGTTCATAAAATTTTGTAAGGATTCACATGAATCCAACATTGGATAGGTAAATAGGTCCCGATAAATTTCTACGGTTTAGGATGAATAGTAATGTAAGGATCTAAAGGGAATTTTGAATGAACAAATTTCAAAGGTTGTCTTAGGATGCCAAAAGCTAAGATATGAACTTGAGAATTGTAAGATCTAACTTTCTAAGGTTTCATGAAGAGTATATGAAGGTTTTGGCTCGGTGAATGAATAGTGATAGTGATCTATTAATAAGATTTCAATCAAACTAAAACGTAAAGGCACATAACGAACTTAAAATGAAACATATAATGGATTGAGGTTATAAACGCTTTCTTGTAACCCTTTACTTACCTGTCTCATTCCTATTCTGAAAATCCGGGATGTTACAATTTACACAAGGCCCGTCATTTTCTCCATGGGCTAATGCATGAATTCCTAGTGGCTCTTTAAGCCGTGAACGTGAGCACTTGGGCTAAGGTCATAAAGAGGGTGATTCAAGTTGAAGCCCAAAAGATGTGGTTGAAGCCTCCACCTTTCTCTTCTTCTCAAGGATCGGGATCCGGATCTGGATTGGGAAAGAGGCCAATTTCTTATGCTCCACGCCTTCCTACAGCTCCGACTTTTCATTCCCAGAACACCGAGAATAAGAAGCCCCGTATTACGGTCCCCTGATGTCTCCGGCTTTTCCAGCTCCGGTACTACGAGCTCCCATGGCTCAGGCTCCTATCCGATGCACTTAATACTAGAGGAAGCATCCAGTTGAGCAGTGTTGGAGATTGTTGGGCACGTGCTACAAGTGCAGGTCCTCGGATCATAAGATCGACACATGCCCCAATGCGAGACCGGCGGTTCAGGCTTGAGCTTATGCCCTCGAGGTTGAGGAGGAGGACGTCGAGATAGATCAAAATACCATCGTAGAAGGTATGATAACCATACATGATATACCATTGCATGCATTGTTTGATCTCGGGGCCACGCATTTATTCATTTCCCGGGATGTTGTTGCTTCTTTGCCTTTGGATGCTAAACTTTATGCGCGTGTGTATGTTGTTTGTTCTCTATTGGGTGGTCGTTTGGAGACGGGTAGGATTTTCAGGGGTTGTCCCGTTTTCTTTGAAGATCGGGTTTTTCCGATGGATTTGATAGAGATGCCTATGAAGAGGTATGGAGCAATCATTGGAATGGATTGGCTTTTCACACATTGGGCGGTTATGGATTGCCGAGAGAAGAAAGTGTTGTAGGGTTCTGTAGTGTTTATGGGTGAAAGGTTGAAGTCCACCCCGTTTGTGTCTTTTATGAAAGCAAGTAAGCTCAACTGGGACGGCATGACAGGCTTCATGGCTTACCTCCTTAACAAACAAAAGGATCAAGCCAAGCTTGAGGAGACAGAGGTTGTGAGAGAGTTCACCGATGTTTTCCCTGAGAGTTTAGGTTCTCTGTCACCTGATCGAGACATCGAATTTGTAATTGACCTCTATCCCGGATCTGAGCCTTTCTCTAATACACCCTACCGGATGGCTCCTGCCGAGCTAAAAAAGCTGAAGACACAACTAGAAGAGTTGTTGGCTTGTGGTTATATCCATCCGAGCGCTTCTTCATGGGGTGCTCCGGTCTTGTTTATAAAGAAGAAGGACGGGACCTTGAGGATGTGTATAGATTATCGCGAGCTAAACCGAATGACAGTGAAGAACAAGTATCCTTTACCCCACATCGAGGAGTTATTTGATCTTCTGCAAGGTTCTCGGGTGTACTCCATGTTAGCTCTAAGGCAAGGATATTACCAACTTCGCATCCGGGGGGGAAGATATTCCTAAAACGGCTTTCAATATCCGGTATGGACACTTCAAGTTTGGGGTGATACCGTTTGGGTTGACTAATGCTCCGGCCGTGTTCATGGACATGATGCACCAAGTGTTCACGCAGTTTCTTGATAAGTTTGTGGTGATCTTTATAGACAAAATTTTGGTGTATTCGAGGCCCGAAGAAGAGCACGCTAATCACCTTCGGTTGGTTTTGGAGACTCTAAGAGGGCACAAGCTTTATGCTAAATTTAGCAAGTGCGAGTTTTGGATTGACAGAGTCACATTCCTAGGTCACATAATGTAACATCCCGACTTTCCGCACGTACAGGTTTGTGCCACGTGTGGGTTTATTTATTTATTTCGCATTAGTTCTCTTAATTAATTGATGAATTATATCCTCTATTCCTTTCTCACTTGAACAATTTGAATATATGTGGTACTTGAACGTTTCTTAATCGTGTAATATGTATTTTGTGAATTTAAATTCTCGAGCATGCCTAATGTGAAATATATGCTTCTTGGACCTTTTTGAATGATTTAATTTATGTTTGGGGTTTTTTGCGTAATTAGTTTGGACTCAATTCCCACCTTTTTGAATGTTTTGGGGTCGTTCGGTAATTACGACCTTTTGAGTCCTTAGGCCGTATCTTGAGCTCGGAACTCGGACACCTTTATTGAATTTGATTTGATGAATTGGATTCAATGAGCCTAGCCCCATAATTTTCCAACTTCGTTTCGACCCCCGATTACCCGATTTTTACCCTACGTACCTATATATACCCCTAAAACCTAGGTGGGACCAAGCCATACTTTGTTTGACTTATTCTTACCCCTTTTTACACAAAATGGCAGCATCTCTCTCCCTTTTTTTCCCATTTCACACGCAGAAAAGCAAGAGAAGAAGAAGGAAAAGCCTAAGCTCCATTTTCCTCCATTGTTATACCACACCAAGCTCAAGAAACCTCTCTAGCTTCCATCATTCTTCAAGGTAATACCATGGATGATTTTCTCTTTCTCTTGTGCTTATTTCTATGGATTTATTTCTTGGAGTTTGTTGGTAATATATGAGTATTGAGTTGGGCTTGTATAGCTAGGTTTTGGAGACTTCGATGGCCATATGTGATTCCATGACATTTGTTGGTTCTAATTGCATTTATGGGAATCTTGAGTTTGATTCTTGAAGTATTTGTGGATTTTGATGCTTGGTAATTGGTTGGGTGACTTCATTACATTAGTGGCTTATGTGGGTTTGTGATAGAATGCATTAAAACTTGAGTTTTGACTCTATTTAGGTGATATATGTGCATAAGTGATGTTTTGATGCATGAGTGTGGAGTTTTGAAGGCTTAAAGCCCCTTGATCCTTAATCCCCTTCTTCCCCTTCTTCATACATGAGTGCTATTATATTTGGAGAATTGAATATAGGTGTTTTGGTTCTTAGAAGATGGATTTTGGAATCATTTATGCATGTGTGATTGAGTTTGATGTCGATTGAGCCCCAATGTGCATATGTGCTTGTCTCGTTGGATGTTTATGCATGAATTCATGAATGCTTGATGCTATGTGGTATCTTAGGTGTTTATGCATGAGCTTATAAGCTTACGATTGTGTTTGATTTGGATTTGGAGTGCTTTTGCTTGCCCAAACCTTCCCTTGGCCGATTTTACCTTGTTTAAGCTATTTTGAGGCCTAGATTGGAATCCACGGGCGTGGATTTTTACTTCTGTTTTTCCCATGGGCATGGATCCTTCAATAAGCTATTGCCTCAATTTGGCCCTTTTCCCACGGCCGTGGAAATTTGTGGGCAAATTTCCCACGGGCGTGGATTTTGCTCTGATTTCAATTTGAGTTTGTTTTGCTTCGCTGACCCTTAATCCGACCTCCAAATGACCTGAAATTTTAACCATAGAGACCTCTTGAAGTATAATTTAATATACAATTGATTTCACCTCAATATTGTTTTTGGTTTGTGAGATCTAACCAATTCGTTTTGGTGTGGACAATCTGCTCTCACCCGACTTCGTGTCTACGCCATTCTCACCTTGCTTTGAACCAAGATTCCTGCCACACATTCTTGAAAAGAGTTATGAGTCTAGTTGCATGTCCAACAAACAAAAATCAATTCCAAATTCTACAACTTGAGTTATTCTCTTTTTACCACAGCTTGTGCGTTTCCAATTTCTGACAGCCTTTGTTAATCTTTGCTCAAACCTTTCTCTTTGCATTCCTTTCACTTCTTTGACCCCGTTTGTGCTTTGATTGTATTTTATGCTTTATTAATTTATTATTTATAGATTAATTTGATGTATTATGTGCAATTTGTGACCTAATATGCATTACATGTTCTCTTGTGTGCATACTTGACTTCATACCTTGTTTGTTTGCTTTGAATGAAATTCCTTGACTTTTATATGAAGTGTGTGCCTTGATGATGAATTATATGATGTCTTGTATTCATTGTATGATATCTATGAATATGTTTAACCTGGATTATGTGAACTTTGTCTGAATATGGACTAATATGGCATAAGGTGACCTAAGTGCATTCGTATCGCATTCTTTATACATCATTTCCATCCATATGCATATGCCGATCGTCTAAATGGTTCATGTGAGTCTAAGTTTGTCCTTCATCCTTTGTTTTGTCCTTGGGTTGGCTTCATGGTTGAGGAGGTGGTCCTTTAGGCGTTCGCTTGCTCTGCTCGTTTGGTTTGGTCGTCAAGGTGAGGTTTTCTTTCCTTTAGTTAAGCGACCTATACCCCTAACTGAGTTTTAAGCCCGCATATGATCTATCTATATATATATATATATTTAGATACGAGTGTTGGTATATATTTTGTGGGAATTAGCCATTTTGTCAAGAGACGTTTGAAAATGCTTTTACATATATATATATATATATATATATTAAGTGATATTCGTTTGTTTGTTTTAAAAAGAGTTGGTGTGTGTGTAAGTGGGATTTCTGAAAATGGCGAGTGTTTTGCTAAAATTCAGCTTGGTGTGCTTTATTTGGGGCCCAGGAGATTGGTGCAAAAGGAGACCCGGGACGGCAGAGAGCCGTCGGGTATTCCCTAGTACAGTCTCCACGAGAGTAAGGATCAACCCAAAATCCACCAGGAGGCGAGTGGGGGATGGAGTCCTTGGGAAGTGAGAGTTGCGAAACTCACGACCCTAATTGGTTAGTGGGGATGGTTATGGTCGACGGACCTTTCCATCAAACGGAGAAGTGGTAGTTATGCTTTTGTGATTCAGTTTTAGTGTGCGTTTTAGTTTGCCTTTGTGGCCGGAGAAAGGGGAGTTTAAGGCTCGTGCTCGCCGAGTCGTGTGTGTGTGGGTTAGCACTTGATTTTTGAAACGGGCGTGGATTCTTAATTACTAAAGTAGGTGGATTTTGTCCTTCAGCCTAACTCTTTTCTATATATATTATATTATCACGGGACTTAAAATGTTTTGGATTGCAAAAACCATGCCCCGGTTCATGAATCTTTGTACTTTTGATATGCTTTGCTCTTACGTATATGCACGCGTGTGTGGGTTAGCCCCCTCACCAGTCTTAGGACTGACCCCTCATCGTTGTTTGTTTTTCCATCTTTTTGTTATTTGAGTTTGCAGATGCAGGTCTCGAGTTTGCCTAGGTGGTGGTTTTATTTAGAGTTTTTCAAGTCTTTTGTTCGAGTCTTGTAGGTGGAGTCTTTTGCACTTTGCATTGTATCTAAAATTATGATTTGTTTACTAAGCATGTATGTATGATGTAAGTTTGCCCTTGCCGGGCTCGTTTCTATATGATTAAAAGAGGCTTGAGGCGCCCAAGCTTGCATGTGATCGAGTGTTTAAATTATGCTGGCCTGTGGCCATTGTATGTGTGTTTGTTGATCCTATTGCTTCCGCATTCTTCTATGCTTTGTTGCGCACTCTGTATAGGGTCTAGACCGCCTAGCCTAGGTGAGTTTTTATTTGTCAACCGTTCGCCGAGGCTTGGTGCGTGTGCAGAGTTTCTATTGCATTATACGTGTCAGGCTTCAGTGCGGGGGATGTGGTGCCTTGCGCTCTGGGGTGCTACACATAATCTCAGGCAACGGAATTGAAGTCGATCCCTCCAAGATAGAAACTGTAGCCAAATGGAAGAGACCGAAGAACGCCTCCGAAGTGAGAAGTTTTCTTGGGTTAGTGGGTTATTATAGGAGATTTGTAAAGGATTTCTCCAAGATCGCAGGCCCGTTGACCCTGTTAACCAAGAAGGAGGTGAAATATGAGTGGGATGATGAGTGCGAGAAGAGTTTCCAAACTTTAAAGGAACGTTTAACTTCTGTACCGGTTCTTACCTTACCCGAAGGATCCGAGGGCTATTCGGTTTACACAGATACATCTAAGGAAGGCCTTGGATGTGTGTTGATGCAAGATGGTCGAGTGGTGGCCTATGCATCTAGGAAGTTGAAGGAACACTAAAAGAACTTCCCCACTCATAATCTTGAGCTAGCGGCGGTGGTGTTTGCTTTGTTGAAGTGGCGTCACTACTTTTATGGAACAATTTTTGTGATTTTCACGTATTATAAGAGCCTCAAATACCTATTTTCTCATAAGGAGCTTAACAACAGGCAGAGGCGATGGATGGAACTATTAGAGGACTATGATTGCACGATCTAATACCATCCGTGAAAGGCGAATGTAGTGGCGGATGCTTTAAGTCAGAAAGCTAGTGTTTCGGGGTTAAGTGTGGAGTCATCGGGATAGGATTCAGTGGTTGTGGTTTTAGAGGCTCGTTTGGCTAATATCTCAGTTCAGCCAGAATTAAAGCAGAGGTTGATAGATGCTCAGGCTTCGGATGCAGAGATTCAAAGATTAGTGGCTCGTTCAAGAGTTGATCCTGAGAGTAAGTTTGGATTCGATGATTCAGGTATTTTTCGGTTCAAGACAAGGGTTGATATGCCCAAGGAGCTCAAGAGGTTGGTGCTCGATGAAGCACACCGTTCTAGATATTCCATTCACCCCAATGGTACGAAGATGTACCGGGATTTAAGAGAACTATATTGGTGGAATGGCATGAAGAGAGATGTCGCTAACTTCGTGAAACGATGCCTCATGTGCCAAATGGTGAAAGCAGAGCACCAAAAATCGTGAGGAACTCTCCAACCACTATCGATTCCCGAATGGAAGTTGGAGCAAGTGACAATGGACTTCGTGTCCGGCTTGCCAAGGTCTAGGGGATGTTTCGATGCAATTTGGGTGATAGTCGACTGTTTGACGAAGTCTGCTCACTTTCTCAAGGTCAAGATATCTTATAAAGTTTCCAAGCTAGCCGAGCTCTACTATAACGAAATTGTGAGACTTCACGGTGTTCCAAAGAGCATTATTTCAGATCGGGATCCTCAGTTTACATCTAAGTTGTGGCAAGAATTACAGAAACGGTTGAATACGAAACTTCTCTTTAGTACAGGTTTTCATCCTCAAACAGATAGCCAATCAGAGAAGTTGATTCGGTATTGGAAGATTTATTGAGGTCTTATGTGTTGGATTTGAAAGACAAATGGGATAAGCATCTTGCTCTTATTGAGTTTGCCTACAATAATAGCTACCAAGCGTCGATCAAAATGACTCCCTATGAAGCGTTGTATGAAAGAAAGTGTAGGTCGCCTCTATTTTGAGATATTGAGGATTGGAGGTGGACCGAAGAGAACAAGCTTGAAAGAGCAACACCTCGGGAGAAGATCGATAAAACCACTGCTAAGGTTAAATTGATCCAACAGAGAATGAAAGGTAGCTCAGGATCGACAGGAAAAGTATGCTAATAAGAGAAGGAGACCTCTCGAGTTCGAAGTAGGAGATCGGGTACTCTTGAAAGCATCTCCTAGGAAGGGATTCTCTAGAATCGGTCGAGGTGGGAAGTTGAATCCAAGGTATTTGGGATCGTTCGAGATTCTTGAGAGAGTTGGAGAAATGGCTTATAGGTTGGATTTACCACCAAGTTTGACCGGGATACACAATGTGTTTCACGTTTCTCAGCTCAGAAAGTTCTATCCCGATGAGGCAACCATTCTTCCTATTGAAGAGGTACAACTTGAGCCAGATTTGATGATTATAAGACACCCAGTTAAAATTCAAGACCGGAAGATGCAAGTCTTAAGAAATCGGCAGATTCCCTTGGTTTGAGTATTATGGAGAGATCAGAAATCAGAAGAGTCTACTTGGGAGACCGAGGAGAAGATGAGACAGTTGTATCCGGATTTATTCTTGGGTTCAGAAGTGAACCTGGGGACCAGGTTCTTCGAAGGGGGGGAGGTTGTCCTCAAAAGATGTAATGCCCCTCACAAAAGGGCCCACATCCCCACACCAATATCTAAACCCAATTACAAAATGAGTCCGCACCCGGATCCAAATCCTAGCGAACGGTGACCACTCACGCACTAAGCCAGGCGGAGATAAATAAAACCAAAGACTCAGAGTATGCAGAAGCAGTAAAATAAGACCAATGCAGCACATATAGCCAAGATATACAAATATTCACATCTAGTACACAACGGCCTGCAAGGCCTCTCAAAAGAATATACAAAGTATTCCAAGTATTCAAAAGTAATACATATCATAAGCAGGAAAGTATGAAATGCCACTAGACCTAGACCCAAAAGTGTACAAGTGAAGACACACTTCTCCGCTAGCTCAGGGCCAAAAGAAACCTGCAGCTGAAAGGTAAAAGTGAGGATTCAGTCAACTGACTGAGTGAGGCGGCTAACGCACACCCCGACACTATATAGATATAGCAAAGCACGTATCAAAGGGGTGAACTCATGAACCGGGATTGGGTTTTAAAAACCAAATTATTATATATATTTTTTCACAAGTCCCAATTCAATTCATAAATTCCACATCACTCAAGCATGCATGCTCAACGAGTACGAGCTTCCAACCTGCTTCTCATACACAACACTGAATAACCAATACCAAATCACAACACATTCAACCATCTCACCATTTGATGGGAGAGCCAAGCGCGGCTCAAACCATCCACAACACAATGTCACGAGGGGTAGCGAACCCACAACGTGCCCTCTCCATAACACACAATGGAGGCATCAAGATATAGACCTTCCCAAACTCCCAAGGGTCGCGCATAATATCTTGGGTAGAGAATATGCACAGGCTAAACCTCGACGGCCCTATACCGTTTCGAAGGATCCTTGCCCATAACTCCTTGAGCTCACACACGCATTACACATCACATCACATGCCATTTCTCATGGCCTATCTCGCAACACATCACAACCCAAACTCACTCATTTTTCGAAATAGCTTACATAGGCTTATATTACCTTTTCAAAACAAGAGCCGATCACAAGGTCATAATCATATCTAATCACAAAAATTATTTACATACTTATATATTTGAAATAGAGGCACATGCGGGGTAAGAAAACATCACATAAGGCTATAGGTCGCACTATAAAAACCTAAACCTCACCTTATATGTAAAAAGGCAAAAGAGGGAACAAGTGAGTGCAACTAAGTCTCGGGCTCATCTACGGGAACCTCCTCCTCTATATACTTAACTCTATATGATCAAAATGACGCATGACAATGAAGAGATATGCATGAGATGCAATGAATGCGTACAAAATGCACAAACATACCACTTAAAGCATATTGAGCCAAATCACAATCAAACGAATTCAAAATTATACCAAATTCTAATACATTCAAAGGGACACATCATATAACAAGTTAAGAAAGCTTAGGAGTCATAAAAAAGGTGGAAAAAAACCCAAAACAAGCGAAAATAAATGAGAAAATGAAGCAGGTACCCTGCCCATAACCACTGCGGCCGTGGATTTTTCCTTTATAAATTCCCACGGTCGTGGAAAATAGCCCAAAATGAGGCAATAGCTCTAGGCAGGATCCACGCCCGTGGGTTTTTCCTTTGTAAATTCCCACGGCCGTAGGAACCTGTCTGCGGCTCAAAAAAAGGCCAAAACAAGTTCTAGGCAAGCTCAAACACTCCAAGTTCAATCCAAACTCATACATTAACACCTAAACTCATGCATTAACATATAATAAAGCACATTGCATCAAGAGATCAAGAATTCATGCCCAAATCATCAAGTTTCAATCATATGCGCACATAAGGGCACATTGCATAAATGAATTCAAAACTCAAGTTCTCAACACCACAATGCTCAAAACCACATAATAACACCATATACTACACATATGCAAGAAATGGAATGAAGGGGATCAAGGGTTCAAGGCCAATTTCCATGCCAAAACCATCACTCATGCTTCCAATCATCTCAAGGGCACATATGTGCATCAAATTGAACAAAGAAAAAGGCTAGCAAGCTTTCCCCTCACAAATCCATATAAGCATTAATGGTGACAATCTCCAAAAGCAACAACCAAGCCAAGAAGTCATAAATAACTCAAGGATATGCATCAACAACCACTAAATATGTATAAATGCCAACAAATCCCATGGAAATGCAACAAGCCAAGAAACCCATCAAACCCTTACTATTTACCCCATATGCAATCCCAATAATATATCCATTCAATCCATGATATTCTTACATGTATGAAGTCACAAAAGCATGAGGAATGTAAATATGAAATTACCTAGGAGAGAAAATGTAAGATGAAAAGGGTTCTTGAGCTCAAGGGACTAAAAATGGAGGCTTGGACTTGGAAATCTCCTTTCTCTCTTCCTTATGTGGGTTGCTGTTGTTTTTGGTAAGAAAGAAGAAGGGAAATGCTGCACTTTTGTGTAAATAAAAGGGAGAAAGTCAAGGTAAGGTATGGGCTTTGGGTCCCACCTAGGTATTTGGTATGTATTTGTGTACGTGGATCGTATTTCGTGCAACGAGGGTCGAAATGAAGTAAAAAAAATATGGGGTTAGGCTCATTAAGTCCGATTCATCGAAAAGAACTCAACAAAAGTATCGAAACTCGATTCCGAGTTCCGGAACTCAAGATACGTCCTAGGGACTCAAAAGGTCATAATTACAAAATCACCCCAAAACATTCAAATAAATAACAATTGAGTCCAAAACTAAAGGATGAAGGGCCCAAAATAATTTAAACGTTTACAAATAAGTCCACGTATCACACAAAATGCGATAAATAAATTAATCACACAATTTCCTGTCGACCTGGAAACATGGGGTGTTACCGTTCCAATTTGTGTTATGAATATTTTATCCATCATTCGAGGGTATGTTGCTCCTGCATTCTTCAAGCTAAACGGCATAACAATATAACAGTATATTTTGAATAATGTAATAAAACTTACTTTCTTACGATCCTCCCCAGCCAATGGTATCCCTGGGTTGCATCCATCATGCTTAATAATTCACAACCAGCTATTGCGTCCACCAATTGGTCTATTCGGGACAAATAGTAGTGGTTTTTGGACACACTTTGTTTAGGTCTCTGAAATCGATGCATGCTCTCCATTTCTCACCTGAGCACTACATTGGATATCTATTTCGAGAAATGTATTTCTCTTATGTGACCTGCACATAAGAGTTTTTCGATTTTCTCTCGCATGAGTTCGGCTATTGTAGAGTCCACTTCGACCAGATCACTTGGGGCGAACGCGAACACATTCACATTTTCCCTTAATTTGATGATTAGATCAATTTTCAATCCATTGTCAAATTGGCTCCTATTCATGTGATTGTCTCCTGCCTTCCTAGCACAATTCAACATTCATTAGATCCCTCTCTAGTTTTACCTCTACGTCCTGGTCATCTGCTTTTCTCTTGGCTCCTCTAGCTCAGTTGGTATCGTTTGCCTCTTCTATTTGCTTTTCTTTTCTTATGGCTTCCAAATAACATCTCCTAGCTGCTCCCTGTTCTCCTCGTACTTCCTTTATATCCTCCCCAACCAGGTATTTTAGATTCCGATGATATGGGGAGGCTATTGCTTCGAATAGCCCTAATGATGGTCGTCCCAAGATAACATTGTAGGAAGAAGGCGCATTAACAACCAGGAATCGCACTTGTCTTGTCTTCTCTTGATTGTCTTTCCCTATTATTAAGCGTAGCATTTAACTGTCCCATAGGATCTACCATTTCTCTTCCAAAACCATATAGCGAACTATTGACCGTTTCCAATTCTGCTTCTCCTATATTCAGTTGTCTGAATGTATTGAGGAAAATGATTTCCTGTGACGCCCTAGCATGGGCCATCCACATCCCCCGCACCCGGGCCCAAACTCACATACGAAATGAACTTCAATACATGAGCCTAAACCCGAGCGAACGGAGACCTAGACACGCACACACTAGGCTAAGCGGGGCTAGACCCTAAATAGAGTGCGCAAATAATAAAGCATACATGCGGAAGCTAAACAGGATCAAACGGAGCTATCATAGAAACATATAATCAT
>JBBMKE010401852.1:0-12407 GCA_037834125.1 Lippia alba | reverse complement strand
ATATTAAATATCTTCTATTTAATATTCTAATATGATTAGAATAAGTATTTAGTTATTATAAGAATAATTAAATATCTCTAAAATAAGTTGGGAGTTCTTTTATGAAAGAAAACCATCTTACTTGGAGAGAAAAAAAAAGATGTCAAATAATCATTTCCTTCCTAGAATTGGGGATTTGAGAAATCCCCAACATATAGAGAAGTGCTGAAGATCACGCACAAGACAGAGATATAGATTAGGTGAAAAAACAGTTTTTTTATTCTCTCTGCTTTACATGTGATTTTGAGGGTTAATGATGGGCTGGTGGAACGTTTTTTTCATCGACATATTCTGCATGAAAAAATCGTAACACATTTGTTGGCGAGCTCCGTTCGTAATTTCGATGAAAGACGAATTTTTTCAACACGTAAAAATTATGTCTGAATTCGCAGAACTGGGTTTTGAAGAGAGATTTGTGACACCCGAGCGTGGGCCACCACATCCCCCCGCACCTAGACCTGAACTCACATATGAAATGGAAAGTCCATACATGAGCCCAGGTCTAAGCGAACGGAGACCACACACACGCTAGGCTAGGCGGAGCTAAACTAAACCAGAGTGCGTAACAAATAAACAGATAGCGGAAGCATAGTAATCACTAAATCATAAAATTGATATACAACAAATATACATGAGGATTACAAATCAAAACGAAACAAGATTCATAACATTTACAATTCATAAGTACCAATCCAAAATAACACATGTAATGCACCTAGCACGACCTAAACCCAAAAGTGAGACTCGAACGACCCACTTCTCCGCCTAGCTCATGCACCAAAACCTACAAACTAAAGGTGGGAAAATGAGAGGGGTCAGTCTATCAACTCGACTGAGTGAGGGGGCTAACACACACCCACACACTATACATATATAGAGCAAACAACATTAAAGATAAAGGTTATGAATCCGGGATTAGGTTTTGCATACCAAAACGTTTTCAATAAAACCATACATATCATATACATATCCATTTTCATTAACATTAACATTCATAAAGTCTCTATTCCCGTTGCATAATCCAACCATTTCATTAAGCTCGGCGAGTACGAGCATCCCCGTTACTTCTCATTACATTACATTACAAATACCAAATCACATTCAATCCTCAACTTCAATTGATGGAACGGTCGGCCAACCCTTAACCATCCATTACATTACATTACATTCCTGAAAGGGTGATTAACCCACGTGAGTACCATTATACATTCCTCGAGGCATAGCTATCCCACACTAGTCCTCCCCAGTTCATTCCGAAGGCATCAAGAATATCACGCTTTCCCCAACCTCCCTAGGGTCGCACGTGATACCTCGGAGGGACAACCACGATTAAGCTAAACCCGACGGCCCTCTACCGTACTAGGGTCCTAACCCGTAGTCTCTATGGATCCAACATTACCTTATCATTTCCATATCATTGCATTCTCGCTCCAAAATGGACCCTTAGCATTACCTTGTAAGCATTAGGCATTCATAAACATTAAACTTTCATTAAAATGTGAGCTCAATTATACTCGTAATTATAGCCCTTTTTCAAAAGTCAAAACTTTATCATAAGATCAAACTCATATCATACATTACATATATTTAACTATATATATATATAATATATATCACATGCGGGCTAGAAAACGAGCATTTAGGGTCATAGGTCGCTTAACTATACAAAAAGGTCTTAAACCTCACCTTTGAACAAAAAAAATCGTTGTGTGGTGCAAGAAAACGAACCCAACGACCTCAAACCTCGGGCAAGACTCCTCTCGGAAGAACCCCTGTGACAACCAAACACAATTCTAGAGACTTAGACTTAAACATGAACCATTTAGGCGCTCGTCAATGCTCATGAATGCAATGGATGCGTATAAGTGCATAAACGTACCAAAGAAGGCATTATGAATCATATCTCGTCCAAATGAATTCTAAATCACATCAAATTTCATCACAATCAAGGGTAGACATATGATAACATGTTATAATCAAGTTCAAGGGTGAAAAGATACAAGAAAGACGGAAGGAGAACACAAAAAGGGATTCCTAGTGCAAACGGGCAAAAAAGGGCAAATTATCAAAATGCACAAGCTGTACAAAAAAAGAATATCTTAAGTTTGAGAAATGGGAATTGAGTTTTGTTTCTTGAAAATGAAACTAGACACATAGGTCTTTCCAAAGGTGTATGGATTGAATTATAATTCAAAGCGATGTGAAAATGGCGTAGGCATGAAGTTGGGTAAGTGCAGATAGGCCACACCAAAAAGGATTGATTATATCTCACAAACCCAAAAAGATATTGAGGTTAAATTAATTTCACATTAATTTAGACTTCAAAAGGTTTCTATGGTTAAAATTTCAGGTCATTTGGAGTTCGGATGATGGGTCAACGAAGTAAAACAAACTCGGGCAGAAAATAAGGCAAGTTCCACGCACGTGGAACAAATCCCCACGCCCGTGGAAAAAGGCCAAAATACAATTCAAACACATTAATAAACCTCATAACTTATGCATAAATATATTAGACATCAATTAGCATCAAGGAAACACGAGCTCATACACAAAACTCCAACGAAACACACAAATACGAATAAAGAGACACAACAGACAAAGCTTGCATTCAAGTTAGCGTAATTGGATCCAAAACTCATACTCCTATCACCACAATGCACAAAACTAACTCATAACACAAAATACATCTCAAGTACAACAATGGGGATGAAGGGGATCAAGGATTCAAAGGCTTCTCCAAGCTAAAATCATCAATCATGCCTCAAATCATCAAATGAGCACATATATCATACAAATGGAGCCAAGAACCAAGTATTCATGCTTCTTTTCACAAACCCATCAAGTCCATTAATGTCAAGAACCTCCCCAACCAACAACCAACCATAAATAACCAAAAGATATGCTTCAAGGATCATCATATATGCATTTAAAGCCATCAAGAGTCATGGAATCACATGTAGTCACATAATCACCAAAACCCTTACTATTTGCCCCAAATTCATACTCATGCCTCCCAAAAATTAATCCATGAAATACATACATATATAGAAGCATAAGAACAAGAGGAACATAAATAAAAGCTTATCTTGAAGTGAAAGGTGAAAGGAAATCTTGAGCTTTAGGATGCAAAAATGGAGGTTGGAAGCTTGGAAACTCTTCTTTCTCCTTTATTCTTGGTGCTGAAAGATTTTGGTGAGGGAGAGCGAGAGAATGGCTGTAATTTGGTGAAAAAAGGGGAGAGAAAAGTCAATAAGGCATGGGCTTGGGTCCCACTAGGCCATTAGGTACGTATTAGGTACGTGGGCAAAATTCGGGTCGTTAGGGGTCAAAACGAGGTCGGAATATTATGGGGCTAGGCTCATTGTATCCAAATCATCGATTCAAATCTAACAAAGGTGTCTGTCGGAACTCGAATCCGAGTTCACGAGCTCAAGATACGGCCTAAGGACTCAAAAGGCCATAATTTCCAAATGGCCCTAAAACATTCAAATTAAGCTAAATTGACTCCAAGATAATTACAAAAAGTCCCAAACTTAATTTAAATCATACAAATAGGTCCAAGAATCATATAATTCACGTTTAGCATGCTCGAGAATTCAAATTCATAAAACACGTATCATGCGATCGGCAAAAAAATCGAATGTCACATTAATTCAAGTAGTTCAAATAGTTCAAGTTAAGAATGAAGTAAAGAATGTGAAGCATCAAATAATTATAAAAATAAATACAAAACAATAAATAAACTCTCACGTGGTACAAACTTGTACGTGCGAAAATGCGGGGTGTCACAAGATTTAATTTTGCTTTCCCTTATCTCCTTTCTCGTTTCTTTAATACACATGTTATAGTACTAGCATACTCGCTGATATGATTTGAATCTAGCTTGGTGTGGATTATCACTCTAGAGGATTTTTATTTTGGAATCTCGAAGAAAGAACCGATCAAGAAAAGGGGATTTCATGCCGCATGAAGAGCGTTTGAGGGCGGCTCAATACGCTTCAAGAAAGCTTCTATTGCTGTAAGTTTCTTGAAACTGCGAACCCAATATGATAATCGAGAGTCCCCGGTCCATCTTGTTTGGAAAATTTTTAATTTCCGCTGCGTTTACCTTTCGTATTTTCCAACATTGACTTCCCGATCCTGCCGGTACATGTACCTCCTCCACCATGTTCGTGGTCCTAGCGACTAGCTGGTTATCCGATGTCCCCACGTTCGGTTGGTGGAGGGATTCGTTGGTATTTGGGTTGTCCGGTCTCCGAATCCGTTACCAGCGCCCACAAGGGAGGGAGACCGTCCATCAGCAACAAGTGTATCGTTCAAACCACCGGAAGCCATGTGCAAAACGGTAGAATTCTCACACCTCAACTCAATTATTCCCACAGACGGCGCCAAATGATCCTTGTCGAAAATTCGACCAACACCAAAATAATTTATTTACGTAGAAAATAGATTGAATGAGGTTGTAAAATAGAACAATTAAATGAGATATTAATAGAGAGCAAGTAACTGTAAAATGGAATGGAGAATAACAATAATAATGAGACAGAAAAAATGAAAAGAAAAGTAAAGTGAATAAATCTGAACGTCTTGTAGAACTGAATAATTCTGAAATACAATAATGGATAAATTATGACTTCTGGTTATGAATATTCTCTAAGATATTCAAACTGATCTTTACGGATAAACAAAAGACTAAAGTTGGTGCAGTGAGTGAGGAGTCTTCTGTGAGAGAGAGAGAGAGAAAGAGATGTCTATAAAGGTCATATCGTAGTCCCCTTATCTCTTCCAATTTATACTATTTCTCTAGCATAAGAGTCTACTTCTTCAGGCACGTGTAATCAAATTCCTCCCACTTTCTCTTTTTTAACCACTTCTTCCATATTTCTCTCAACTTCCACTCTTCTTCTGTTTTCCCCAGATAAAGAATATCTTCAATTAATTTGATTTCTCTATTTTCTTCAATTTAATAAATTTCAAAATATAACCAGTATCAACAACAAAAAATTTTGTAGTTAAAATACAACTCTTTTGGGAATAATATGAAATTGTTGCGCTAATAATAAATTTCTGCAACAAAATATAATTGTAGCTAATAATGCCCTTTGTACGAAATTTATCAATTTATAACTTTAAAACAATTTATTGGCAATGAAATGTTCAATTTTTCTACAAAAAATATAAATTAGCAACAACAATATTTGTTGTTGTGACGACCGAGCGTGGGTCATCCACATCCCCCGCACTTAGATCCGAATCCACATATGAAATGGAAGTATGTACATGAATCCAAATCAAAGCGAATGGGGACCTACACTCATATATACACCAAGCTAAGCGAGGCTAAAACTGACAGAGTGCACAAAATCAATAAAGAATAAAATGCGGAAGCATCAAATAGGATCAATCATACAAAGCTCGGCACGAGCACCAAACATGTACAATGCCCACGGGGCCAAAATAATAACAAGTATACAATTCTCTATGCTAGTACAAATAAATAATAAGAGTATCCAAAAGTATCAAAGTAAATACAAATGAAATGCAACTCAACCTAGACCACTAAGTACAACACAAAAACGTGCTTCCCCGCCTAGCTCGAGCAAAACCTGCACTAAAGGTGGAAAAAAGGAGAGGGTCAGTCTAGCGGCTCGACTGAGTGAGGGGACTAACGCACACCACGCCGAATATAGATATAGCAAAAAAATAATAAAATTATGATCATGAACCGAGCTAGGGTTTTACTTCAAAACATTTTCAAAAGAATACAATACATATATCAATTTCCTATCTCGATTCACAATTATCATTTACAAAAGCAAATAAACATCCAACGAGTACAAACTCTCCACCTCCTTCGCAAATAACACAAATACCAATTCACAAATCCAATCCATCCTCTACTCCAGGGTATTCGGCAATCAAACCTTCACTATCACAAATATAAATACGTAAGGGGTTGCGAACCCACAATACGCCATCCCCGGTTATTCACCAAAGGCTAAAAGTAAACACGTCTTCCCAACCTCCAGAGTCGTACGTGTCTATCTCAAATGGAATTACGCACAGGTCAAACCCAACTACCCTTGTCGTACAGGGGCTCCTTACTCATAATTCTGGGGCCCAAAAAATGCAACAAATTCTAACTTCCCATCTTTCAGGGTACAAATAGCTCAACTAAACAAATTGCAAAAAGGTGTCAAAAACAAAGCTTACATATGCCTATACGTATATCAATTTCTCCAAAACTCTCAAGGTATTCCACAAATCCAAAATCATAACTTAAACCTCCTTATTTAATAGATATACAAGATACACTTGCATACGGGGTGAGAAATCAATAAACAATAGGCTATATGTCAAATAACTAACACAAAAGTCCTAAACCTCACCTGGTATCAAAAGAAGTAACCCGGGTAGCAAACGGACAAAGGACCACCTAAACCTCGGGCTCCAAGGTATCCGAACTCGGCCCTGAAACACAAAAAGGATACAACACCCGAGACTTAGACTCAAATGTACCAAATATGACGCACGGAATGCAAAGTATGCATGAGATGTCAAATGATGGTCAAATGATTCAAAATCAAACACATAATCACCCCAAAATGAAAACTCATGCAAGAATAAAGCATACGACAAATGCAAAGCATGAAAGTAGCTTATTAAAGTTAAAAAAGGACATATAAAGGTGTTTCGGGAGCAAAGGAATCGAATCGCATAAGTCATAAATTTGAAAAATGGACAGTGGCATCTCACATGGCCGTTTGGTGTTTTAGGACAAAATCCAAACGCCCGTGTGACATGCATCTGTTCCCAGAAATGACTTCCCAAATGCCCGTTTGGGATTTCAGTACAAACTCCAAACGGGCGTTCAAAAAGCTACTACCTCAAATTTTTAAATCCAAACGACCATTTCAAGTTTCAGTACAAATCCCACATGGCCGTTTGTCACACATAAATTTAAAAATGGCACTATAGCAAACGGGCGTTTGCAAAATACAGTTAGGGGCCAAACGCCCGTTTGACCTGGAATTTTTGGGTAGAAATGAATGCTGAAAACAGGGGTCCGAACTAATTTCCCTCAAACACCAAATTATGTCCAAATTCATAATACCAACACAATAATAAGTAATAACAATAACATATGATGCATATGCAACCAAGTTCCAAGTTCCAAGCTCCAAAAGCTCAAATATGCAAAATCCATGAAATGCATTTTATCCTCATAAATACAATGCATCATAAATGTAACCACCAATCATAAACCATGAAATGAATGCAACACACAAATCATAATGATCATATAAATGAAGGCCCCACTCATGCCAATCCATCCAAAAATCAAGAATCACAATTTAGGTTACAAACCCTTACTATTCCACACAATCTCCAAACTCAATCAAAATCACAAAACCAAGAGAAAAGTAATCGGTTAAAAGAAAGTAGAGATCGTGGAGATTCTGGAACTTACTTCGGATCGAAAATAGATGAAGAAACAAAGTGGGGATGATCTTGGGAGTCATCAAGCTTGAGGATAGCTTCTTCTTTCTCTTCTTTCTTGCCTTGGAGTGTTTGGTAAAAATGAAGAAGAAAGAAAGGGTTCAAGAATATAAGGGGTGAACTGATTCGGTTTACTTTGGTTGGTTCGGTTCAAGATTTTCCCATTTTAATTGTTTCGGATTTCAAAGACTTAGGTTCGATTCCAAAATCCCCAAAATCTCCAAAATGCAATTAAATCACATAATCAGAATTATATCACATAATTCAAATAATTTCTATTCTAAACGCAATTAGGAATTAAATCACATAATATACCTTGACTGATCGAAGGCCGGGGTGTCACAGTTGCCTTTTTTGAATCACATTTTTTTATAAATATAAACTTATGCTTGCGTAGTTGACAAGGTCTCTTTGGAGACAAATTCTTCTATTTCACCTTCTTGATTTGGATCACATCCGCATATTTTATTTCTCAATTCCGGATCAATGGGAGCTCACTTAATTGGATTCTTATCCTCTTCTTTTTTTCTTTTACTTTCTTGAGAAGGTTGAATTGATTGAATCGAATCTTTTGTCTTTTTGATGAAAAATTGTTCCATATTGATAATTGATAAAATAAATCCTAATTAAAAGATATAAAAAGTAAAATTAATTTTAATTTCTATTCAATTGTCAAATAAAAGCAAATCTCTAACCGTTTACTATGCAGACGATTAGAGGAGTCTGATTATGTTATCGTGTATATAGCGGAGAGGAGATGAAATATGGGTTGAAATATAACAGAACTAGAATGATGGAGCTTGATTCAATAATAAGTTTGGTAATTGGTTAGAATTAAAGTCCAATTGGAATTGAAACTTAGAAATTCACTAATTAAATTACTGGTATATATATCTATATAATAAAAAAAATAAAAATAAATAGGGGGTTTGATTGTACTCCTCAACCTAAGGTGGTTCAGCCACTGGTGGTCTAAGGTTTCGTTATGTCATTCAAAAAACACCCTGATTTGTTATTAAATTCATAATTTGTATGGATCATTTTGTTTATATTTGTAAAATTTAGGGTTAATTTTGTAAGTTATGTCATATATTTAATGTAATATTCATAAAAGCATCAGGGCCGTAAGTGTATTTTTATAAATTCCGTTAAGGGGTCTAAGACCAAACAAGATTTACAGGGATTAAAATATAATTTTTCAATAATAATGAAATACGTTGTAATTAGACCTAAATGCAGGACAATCAGATGCAGATCACCCAATATAATATTATCGAAAACTTTCTATTTAATTAATTATTTATCATTTTCACTTACACGTATTTAAAATATATTAATTTAAAATTATCAATAAAAAATTGACAATTTTCTTTTGAATCTTTAACACCAGTTCCATATTGGATTTACTTACTTCAAGCTACACACATTTATAACCGAATAAAATTCATTAAACATTTATTATCGATCGAATATTTAAAATTTGATTTGGTTCCAAATTAAGATCCAATCTATTGGCGGCCCTAATTTTATACTTAACATCCATTTCATGAGATATTTGGCGACATTACTTGGTGCCATTGTGCTTAAGACGGCCGGAAAATGATTCCGTTCCAGACAAGCGACATCAGACACTGTTAGAAGATTGAAGTATGATTGCTTTAGCTTTTATTTTACAGGATGCCGAATTTGGCCAACACATTCTTTATTTTGAAATTTCCGTCCGACCATATTATTCGCATGCTTACCCAATTAATGCCCCTGGCCCTGTATTATTCGTCATGTAGCCTATGTGATTTAAGTTTTGCCATCTTGATGGTCACCCTGTGTATGGACACCACACATCAGCAAATCTCTAGTGACTATTAGGTGTGATAGTGAGGTGGAATAAATTGGGTCGTTACGTACCTGTTGTCATCTTAATCACTCTATAAGGAATTCCCACTAGGTTTACGCGAGCCTCTCTCTTAATCCCTATCTCTTCACTTTGACGACATTTCTCACGAGAGATATCCTATCAAGCAACTTTATCGAGAGAGCAACCCCCCCCCCCCCCTGGCCACCAGGCTCGAGGGACGAGCCCTCTCCCCTTAATAGGCCCAGACGGCCTTAACATCAAGTAACTCCTTCCCCCTGGCCGACAACCCTTTGGTCGAGATGAGCACCAAAAGGGCTACAACGTCTATACATGGCAAGACTGATGCGTATCATAATTATGATCACTTGTTACCTTATTCAAATGTGATAACTAATTTAGAGGAATTATCTTCATCAATCCTAAAATTCAAGAAAAATCTAATAGAATCGTATCAATTCAAAGACAACTCACATTCTAGCGGATTCAAGAATCTCCCCACCAAATCACCGACTATTGATTGAAGATTTAGGCAGTCCCTATTCCTAGATTTATGATCCGTTTATTGACATTAAAGCTAATTTGTAAGTTCACCTAGCTAGGTTTAATAATAAATATTGTTGGCCCTTTAAAATATCATGCCCTTGTATCTACTGTTATGTTATATAGATATGGATATGATAACACAGGTGCAATACCCATATAAATAAGATAATAATTTTAAAAAAATTCTTATAAAAAGTATTAAATACGAGTCCAACATTATACGACATGATAAAATAATATTTTTGAAAGCATTTGTATATCATAAATGTCGTGCTCGTGTGAAAATTTTCAGCTTATTCGTGTACCATACAAAAAAATATGCCATCAATCAGGTAACCAAAAGTGACAAGTGATTGGATTGGTGATTTCGAACTTGTAGAAAATCAGGTAAACAAATTGTATAATTAATTAATAAAAGTTGCATTATTAGTTTTTTGTAGTATTGGGGATGCTGGACTGAACTTCTACATACATTATTATTAAGTAATATTTATTAGGGAATCTTTATGTTCACACCCTCTATGACATTATATAATTATATAATTTATGTCTGCTTAAATTAAAATTTGACAAACTCTACCCCAATAAATTATCAAAATTACAAATAACCTATTTTTTTAGAAGTTTAAGTTATTTATGAACAGATTAATTAAAATTAAAATAGTTAAAAAAATTAATTCAATGTTAAAATAACTTTAAAATTAAATTTGATTTGAAATTTGCATTTTATTGTTTTTTTTTATTTTTTTTACAAGATTAAGATTTGAAATTTTGCTGGAGTTGATCACTTGTATCCACATGTTTGCAGACCAATACGTAGATTGACATGTAATCTATTATTTTCTACTTGGAATTTTTTTTTCTTATTTTTTAAAATGAAAGCGATATGGAAAATAACAAATTACGTGTCAGTGAATGAAGGTTATCGTTTCTGCAAAATTTTTCAAATTTTTGTCACTAACTGGCCAATTTTTTCATGATTTTGAAAAGTACGTGCTCACACTTACGAGTTAGGAAAATTATGTTCAAAAATCAAAAGTTCGGACCAACCGGATGAATTGAACTATTTATTTTTCCCATAAAATCAACTAAACCTTAATTAATAAAATGAATCAATTTTTAATTTTTAAACTCTTATGGGTGTAGTGTGTAACATTTCAATTTAAGTGGTATGGGTTGTAATCATACAATCTCATAAGGGGATAGATACAAAAAATTATATTTTATTATATCGATTATATTATTTATTCAAAAGATATTTTAATTACACAAAACACCCTCCGCTTGTTTCATGCTTCCATTAAAAGGTTCACAAATTAAAATCCAATACACTCTGGAGAAGCTTCTCGCACCAAAAACGGTGAATTTTAACAACCCCAGCTAGATAAAATCATGAAAAGAGAATAATCAAACATCGGGGCAATTATATTTGGATTCCCTGAAGTATGATCTAATTATAAATCAGTCCTTCTTATTTCGGAAATTACATACAGACCCCTAAAAATACTATTTTAATTACAAATTAGTCATTGAAATATTATTTTTAGGGGTCTGTACGCAATTTTCGAAACAAGATGGACTAATTTGTAATTAGGCCATACCTTAGGGGACCTATTTGTAATTCGCCCAACATCAAACAAATTGCTCTTGGTTAATCTGTGGTGTTCCTTGGCTTGTTTCATTGAAAAACGTCAGCTTGATGTACTCTTCCAGGACCGGCAGCTCGTGATTGTCGTCATAGCTGTACATCAGGGGAACCATCCTCGCCAAATTCAGAGCAGCGCTTTTAAAACACGACGCCGGTTTCTGATTGAGATGAAGACTTTCTTTATTGAGAAGTGTCCATTCGCTTGCTATCATGTCCATGACATGCTCTCTCGCTTCTCCTATTGACGCCCCGATGTGGTCCTTCTTGTAACAATCTATGAAGGACCCATCTTTCCCGTCTTGATGTTCGTCCTGGACAAATAAATATAAATTAGTATAAATAGTTAACGTTTCAATTTTCCAGGTCGAGCAATGGACATTTATCTCCAATGGAAAAGTCGAGCAAAATGCGGATTTTTTCACCAAAAAGCGGATCTGCAATGGACAAAGTTGAGCAAAATGCATACCTTAGCACTTCCCAAGTCATCCCAAAGGCGGAGAATTGCAGCTATACTGGATGTAATTTGGGACGTATCTTTCAAGTTGATTTGACCTCCATCGGTTCCATTCCACCAAGACCCAATAGAAAGAATAAATGGACCAGCACTACTTCAACACCTGAGCTTACCTTACCATTTTCTAGGTATACGTCTGCTGTTGGTAATTCCCCAGAACTTAACCATTTTGCTTCTACTAAGAAAGCATTGCACAATTTCACCCACTGCAATTCCGAGAATTCTACTTTTAAAAAATTAATAATAAAAAAATGAAAAATCATCAATGTTTCATAATTTTCTGAGAAATCAATACCGTATCTTTTAGG
>JBBMKE010401844.1:0-12407 GCA_037834125.1 Lippia alba | reverse complement strand
GCCCGTTTGGAAGCTGATTTTCTTCCAGTAGCAACTTGAACGGGCGTTTGGATTTTATGAACAAACATGAAACACCCGTTTGGGAAGCCATTTCTGGGTACAGACGCCTATGAAACGGGCGTTTGGATTTTGCACTAAAACACCAAACGCCCGTGTCAGAAGCTACTGTCCGTTTTTGGATTTTTCGACTTTTGCGGTTCAATTCCTTTGACCTCTAAATGCTTTGATCTGTCCTTTTTATATGTTTTTATGCATTTCTTTAGCTTGTTTCGATACGTGCGACTTTTGTATGACTAAGGTGCATTTGTACGTGCTATTATGTGACTTTTTAGAAATGGTTTGAATATGTATGATAAGCATATGCATTTCATGCATGTCTTTTTACGTTGTGCGTCATTTTCAGTCCATATAGAGTCTAAGTCTTGGGTTTCTTTGTGTTTCTTTTCAGAGGAGGACCCTGTTGATGAGCCTGAGGCATAAGTTCACTCTCACTTCACATCTTTTGCTAAGTTTACAAGGTGAGGCTAGGATCTTTGTATAGTTACGCGACCTATGGCCTTCATGTGATGTTTTTTTGCCCCGCATCTGAATATATTCTATATGTATACGTAAATATGTGTTTGTTACAATATGATTATGACTTTGTGGAATACGCTTAGTTTTAACAAGGGGTATTATGAAGGTATATTTGAGCCTTTTTGCAAATTTTGTTCAGTAGCGAGCTAAGCCATGAAAGATTAGTTTTGTTTATGTTTCTGTTTATGTGAGCTCAATGGATCTATGGGTAAGGAGCCTTCGGTACGGTATAGGGCTGTCAAGGTTAAGCCTGTGCATAGCCTCTACCCAAGATATCACGCGCGACCTTGGGAGCTAAGGAAGGTGTGATATTTTGATGCCTCTGGTTATTCGGGAAGGACCCGTATTAGGTTAGCTACCTCTAGGGGGTTTGTATATGTATGGATGATTAGAATCTGTAGATTCTTCCATCATTTGGAGTTGGGGATTATGTTTATGATTTCAGTTTTGTTCTGTTCTGAGAAGTAGGTTGGAAGCTCGTACTCGCCGAGTATGTGTTTCTGTTCTGTTATGGAATTTATGAATCAGAATAGTGAGTTTGAAAATGTATTATATATTTATTTTGGATTGTAAAACCTATATCCAGTTCATGAATTCGCCCTTTTGTTATATGCTATGTTATATGTATATGGTGTGTGGGTGTGCGTTAGCCTCCCTCACTCATTCAGTTGACTGATTCCCTCCGTTGTTTATCTTTTCAGTTGCAGGTTTTGTTTTGGAGAGCTAGGCGGAGAAGTGTCTACACGACACTTACGTGTCTAGGTCCTTAGTTCATATATTCCTGTTGTCATTTTGTATCCTATGTATATGTTATGAATTCTGGAACTTATGTTTATAAATTTTGTGGCCGTGCCGGCCAATGTACATGTTACACGTGGACTTGATGCATGATTGCATATATATGTTTGTTTGGTTTAAATTTTGCTTCCACGCACTCTGAATCTTTGTTTGTTTAGCTCCGCTTAGTTAGAGAGTGTGTTTGGTCACCCATTCGCTAGGATTTGGATTCGGGTATGGATTCTTTCGTGACCGGATTCGTGTCTTGGTGCGGGGGATATGGTCTCTACTTGTGGGGTGCTACATCTCTAAGTGGTATCAGAGCGCGGTTACAAAATCGGGCTCTTGAGTCGTGTGGGTCTGTCTAGGTCGTACGGCTTAGAATTATGTGAATACGTGATTATGTGACTTTGTGACTTGAATACTTGATTACGTGATTACTTGTTTAATTCCTTAATTGCATAATCATACATAAATTAATCAACATGCATACATATTGTTGGTTTGTTGCTTTCAGGATGCCTCCAAGAAAAAGGGATCGTGAACAAACCCCAGATTTGAATCAACCGCCACCACCACCACCCCCTATGAACGCCGAAAATATCGTCCAAGCCCTCCTTAACCAATTGCAACAGAACTAGAGGAACAATGAGGGCAATGACATATCAAATGTCTACAAGGAATTCAGAAACAATAATCCGCCAAAGTGGTATGGCGGTGACGACATCAAAATCGAGGAATGGCTTGCAAAAATAAAGGGGATTTGGGAGATTTGCCCCGAAAACTCCCAGGACAAGGCTATTTGCACTGGCCGCTTTGTACAAGGACAAGCGGCAAATTGATTAAAAGGAGTGACGTCGAAACTTGAAAGGACGGGCACGGACTTCACTTGGGAGGTGTTTATACAAGAATTCCAAGCTAAGTACATACCCCCAAGAGCCCAAGAACGGCGACTATAAGAATTCACCAACCTCAAACAAGGTAATCGAACGGTGGAGGAGTACTTGTTGGAGTTCGAGAGACTCTCGCCATATGCCACCCACATCACGGATAGTGATACTCATATAGCCCGACATTTCCTGCACGGGCTTAGGTATGAAATCCAAGTGGCTCTCCAAGCCACCAATGTGAGCACGTGGGAAAAGGTGACGCGTAGGGGCATTCAAGTTGAGGCCCAAAAGGCGAGATTGAGGCCTCCATCATTCTCTACTTCATCTCAAGGTTCAGGGTCCGGCTCCGGATTGGGCAAGAGGCCCATTTCTTCATCCTCACGATCACCTATTCCTTTGGCTTCGCGTTCCCCCGGCTTATGGGAACAAAAAGACCCCAATTACCGACCCCGCGGCAGTCCCAACTCTTCCTGCACTGGTTCCTCCAGCTCCTGCAGCTCAGGCTCCTATTAAATGCACCTACTGTCAGAGGAATCACCCTTTCGAGCGTTGTTGGAAGCTCCAGGGCAAGTGTTATGTGTGTGGGTCTTCGGAGCATAAGATTGATACGTGCCCGCAGAAGAGGCCCATGATCCCAGCTCGTGCATACGCCCTTGAGGGCAAGGAGGAGGACGTGGAGGTTGACCCAAACGCCGTGGTGGAAGGTACGATCTCCATACATGGCATCTCATTGCATGCATTGTTTGATCCCAGGGCAACGCATTCATTCATAGCCCAGGATGTTGTTGCATCTTTGCCTGTGCATGCGGATTTATGTACGCATGTGTATGTGGTTTGTTCGCTGTTGGGAGGAAGGTTGGAGACAGATAAGGTATTCAAGGATTGTCCGATTTGCTTTGAAGATAGGGTTTTCTTAGCCGATTTGATAGAGATGCCGATGAAGAGGTATGGTGCAATCCTTGGGATGGATTGGTTATTCACGCACCAGGCTATTATGGATTGTCGATAGAAGAAGATTTCTTTGGGTTCAGTGGTTTTCACGGGGGAGAGGTTATAGACTACTCCATTTGTTTCGTATATGAAAGCTAGTAAGTTACTTCAGGATGGTGCGACGGGATTTGTGGCATATCTCTTGAATAAGCCAAAAGATCAAGTTAAGTTGGAAGAGACCGAAGTGGTGAGAGATTTTGCCGATGTTTTCCCGGAGAGTTTAGGGTCCTTACCTCCCGATCGAGACATCGAATTTGTAATTGATCTTTACCCTGGATCGGACCCGACTGGGTAAACTGGGATGGGAACCCTCATCGACATGCGAGAAATCTCAAACGAACGATCGAAAAGTGTCAAGCAGTGCGGTCAAATAAGCTCTTCTGCCTGTGTATCTCATGCCCGGTGCCGGGAGAGGCAATGTCAATTGTGGTGCTTTTTCAACCCGTTGCTTTGCTTTTCTCTAAGAACCCCTATCGGATGGCTCCGGCAGAGTTGAATGAATTGTAAACGCAACTAGAGGAGTTGCTAGCTTGTGGGTACATACGTCCGAGCATCTCTCCGTGGGGTGCACCGGTTTGTTTGTAAAGAAGAAGAATGGGACCCTACGTATGTGTATTGATTATCGAGAACTCAATAGGATGACGGTCAAGAACAAATACCCATTACCGCACATCGAAGAGTTATTTGACATCTTGCAAGGATCCCGAGTCTACTCCAAGCTAGACTTAAGATAAGGGTATTACCAGCTCCGTATCTGGAAGAAAACATTCCTAAGACGACTTTCAACACCCGGTATGGGCACTTCGAGTTTGTGGTGATGCCTTTTGGGTTAACTAACGCCCCGGCCGTGTTCATGGACATGATGCACCGAGTATTCAGACAGTTTCTCGATAAGTTTGTAGTAGTTTTCATCGAAGACATCTTGGTGTATTCGAGGTTCGAGGAAGAAACGCTCAGCACCTCAAGATAATATTGGAAACGTTGAGAGAGCACAAGCTTTATGCCAAGTTTAGCAAGTGCGAGTTCTGGATCGACAGAGTCACATTCTTAGGTCATATAATTTCAGACAACAGGATAGAAGTCGATCCCTCCAAGATTGAAACCGTGGCTCAGTGGGAGAGACCGAAGAACGCCTCAGAAGTGCGAAGTTTCCTTGGGTTAGTGGGCTATTATAGGAGGTTTGTGAAGGATTTCTCCAAGATCGCAAGCCCGTTGATAAGTTTAACCAAGAAAGAGATTAAATATGTGTGGGATGATGAGTGTGAAAGAAGTTTCCGAGAGTTGAAGGAGCGGTTAACTTCTGCACCGGTTCTTACTTTACCTGAGGGATCCGAATGCTACTCAATTTACGCAGACGTCTCTAAGGAAGGCCTTGGATGTGTGTTGATGCAAAATGGCAAGGTAGTGGCCTATGCATCGAGAAAGTTGAAAGATCACGAGAAGAATTACCCCACTCATGATCTTGAGCTAGCGGCGATTGTGTTTGCCTTGTACAAGTGACGACATTATTTTTATGGAGCGAAATTTGAGGTCTTTTCGGATCACAAGAGTTTAAAGTACCTTTTCTCACAGAAAGATCTCAATAACCAACAAAGGCGTTGGATAGAATTGCTGAAAGATTATGACTGCACGATTCAATACCATTCTGGCAAGGCTAATGTCATGGCAGACGCGTTGAGTAGGAAAGCAAGTGTGTCGAGTTTAAGTGTTGGGATTTCGGAGTTGAGTTCTATGGTTGTGACTTCAGTAGCGAGATTGGCCAACATCTCGGTTCAGCCAGATTTGAAACAGAGATTGATTGAGGCTCAGGGCACGGATCTGTAAATTCAGAGGTTAGTGGCCAAGTCAAGAGCAGATTCAGAGAGCAAGTTCGGATTTGATGATTCAGGGCTTTTCAGATTCAAGACCCGAGTGTGTGTGCTATAAGAGCTCAAGCGGTTGGTACTTGAGGAAGCACACCGATCGGGATATTTCATTCACCCCGATAGTATGAAGATGTACCGGGATTTGAGAGAATATTATTGGTGGAATGGCATGAAGAGAGATGTCGCCAATTTTGTAAAGCGGTGTCTCGTGTGCCAAATGGTGAAAGCTGAGCATCAGAAACTGGGAAGAACTCTCCAACTACTTCCAATCCCTGAATCAAAGTAGGAGCAAGTAACGATGTATTTCGTATCCGGCTTGCCAAGGTCTAGGGGAGGATTTGATGGAATTTGGGTAATCGTCGACAGATTGACGAAGTCAGCTCACTTTCTCAAGGTTAAGATGTCGTATAAGACCTCAAAGCTAGCCGAGCTTTATTGTAATGAGATTGTGAGATTGTATAGAGTGCCCAAGAGTATCGTTTCGGACCGTGATCCAAGGTTCACAGCTAAGTTTTGGCAGGCTCTTCATAAGAAGTTGGGGACCAAGCTTCTTTTCAGCATGACTTTCCATCCCCAGACCGACGGGCAATCTGAGAGGGTGATTCGGTATTTGGAAGATTTGTTGAGGTCGTATGTTTTGGACTTTAAGGAGAAATGGGATAAACACCTGGCCTTAATCGAGTTTGCTTACAATAAAAGTTATCAAGCTTCAATTAAGATGACTCCCTATGAGGCACTTTACGAGAAGAAATGTAGATCACCTCTCTTTTGGGACATCGAGGATATGCGGTGGACTGAAGAGGGTAAGCTCGACCGAGCGACGCCTCGAGAGAAGATTGATAAGACTACAGCGAAGGTGAAGCTTATTCAGCTAAGGATGAAGGCGGCACAAGATAGACAGGGGAAGTACGCCAACTTGAGAAGGAGACCACTGAGTTTGAAGTAGGGGATCGAGTTTTCTTGAAAGTGTCTCCGAGGAAGGGATTCTTCAAATTGGTCAAGGAGGAAAGTTGAATCCGAGGTATTTAGAACCATTCGAGGTTCTTGAAAAGATTGGGGAAGTAGCGTACAGACTGGACTTACCGCCTAATCTCACCGGTATTCACAACATATTCCACGTATCGCAGCTCAGAAAGTTCTTTCCTGATGAATCAGCTATTCTTCCAGTTGAAGAGGTACAACTAGAGCCGGATTTGACAATTCTGAGACATCCGGTTCAGATTCAAGATCGAAAGATGCAGACTTTAAGAAACCGACAGATTCCCTTAGTCCGAGTGTTGTGGAGAGATCAGAAGTTGGAGGAATCCACTTGGGAGACCGAGGAGAAGATGAGAGAGTTGTATCCGAAGTTGTTCTCAGGTTGAGAAGTGAACTTGGGACCAGGTTCTCTGAAAGGAGGGAGGTTGTAACACCCCGTATTTCTGAGCCGACAGGTAAAATATGTGATTTAATTCAAGTATGCATATTATTTGGAATTATGTGAATTTAATTGCATTTTATTGCATTTTATTTAATTGGGATGTCGGAGATCCGAACCCGGAACCATTTAAAGCCGAAACAAATTAAACTGAAAAAACCAAGAACTGAACCCACGGCCCTAAAACCGAACCGGTTCAGCCCCCTTTAAGTCTTGAACCCTTTCCTTTTCTCCCTCATTTCCACACTTAGCCAATATTTGAAGAAGAAGAGCAAGAACAAGACCCAAGCTTTGATCAATCTTCACCAAGCCATAACTTCTTCGATTCTCCATCTTTTCTCGAGCCCAAGTAAGTTTTGGAAACATCGTGAGATCCTCTAACTATCCCTCAGATCATTTTTTCATGAATCATGATGCATACATGGATTTGAGCTCATAAATGAATAGTAAGGGTTTGGTGTATTATTCTTAGTTTAGGACTTTTACATGCATTTAGTTGGATTTGGACTTGATTCATGAGTGCTATATGATGCATATGTCATATTTATTGCATGACTTTGGTTGGTATTTGCATTTATAGCTTGTAGCCAACATTTGATCATTGTGCATTTGATTGGAGATTGTATCCCATGCCTCCATTTCTTGATTTCTTTGTTGCATAAGCATGTATTAATATTTCATGCATTATTGTTTTTGTGTGTGATGCATTTGATCGGACCAATTTGAGCTTGTAGGGATTTTTAGGTTGAACCCCTGTTTTTCCCATAAGTTTCTGCCCAGATTCTATGTCCAAATGGCCGTTTGGTGCCCTAGAGCATTTTGCAAACGACCGTTTAGACTAGGCGGGATTTTGAAATTTGTCTAATGCAAACGGGCGTTTGGAGTTTGCACTGGTTTTGCAAATGGGCGTTTGAGAATGGCATTTTTGTTACAGAGGTTTCTGAACGGCATTTGGTGATTCAGTTCATTTTGCAAACGCCCGTTTGGAAGCTGATTTTCTTCCAGTAGCAACTTGAACGGGCGTTTGGATTTTATGAACAAACATGAAACACCCATTTGGGAAGCCATTTCTGGGTACAGACGCCTATGAAACGGGCGTTTGGATTTTGCACTAAAGCACCAAACCCCGTGTCAGAAGCTACTGTCCGTTTTTGGATTTTTCGACTTTTGCGGTTCAATTCCTTTGACCCCTAAATGCTTTGATCTGTCCTTTTTATACGTTTTTATGCATTTCTTTCGCTTGTTTCGATACGTGCAACTTTTGTACTTTTGTATGCCTAAGGTGCATTTGTACGTGCTATTATGTGACTTTTTGGAAATGGTTTGAATATGTATGATAAGCATATGCATTTCATGCATGTCTTTTTACGTTGTGCATCATTTTCAGTCCATACAGAGTCCAAGTCTCAGGGTTTCTTTGTGTTTCTTTTCAGAGGAGGACCTTGTTGATGAGCCTGAGGCATAAGTTCACGCTCACTTCACATCTTTTGCTAAATTTACAAGGTGAGGCTATGATCTTTGTATAGTTACGCGACCTATGGCCTTAATGTGATATTTTCTTGCCCCGCATCTGAATATATTCTACATGTATACGTAAATATGTGTTTGTTACAATATGATTATGACTTTGTGGAATACGCTTGGTTTTAAAATGGGGTATTATGAAGGTATATGTGAGCCTTTCTGCAAATTCTGTTCAGTTTCTGTTCTGTAGCGAGCTAAGCCATGAAAGATTAGTTCTGGTTATGTTTGTATTTATGTGAGCTCAACGGAGCTATGGGTATGGAGCCCTCGTTATGGTATAGGACCGTCGAGGTTAAGCCTGTGCATAGCCTCTACCCAAGATATCACGCGCGACCTTGCGAGCTAAGAAAGGTGTGATATAATGATGTCTCTGGTTATCCGGGGAGGACCCGTAGTAGGTTAGCTACCTCTCGGGGGTTTGTATATGTATGGATGGTTAGAATCTGCAGATTCTTCCATCATCCGAAATTGGGGATTATGTTTATGATTTTTGTTTTGTTTTTGGTTATGAGAAATTGGTTGGAAGCTCGTACTCGCTGAGCGTTTGTTTCTGTTCTGTTATGGGATTTATGAATCAGAGTAGTGAGTTTGAAAAAGTATATTATATTTGATTTGGTTTGCAAAAATCTATATCCGGTTTATAAATCCAACCTTTGATATATGCTATGTTATACTTATATAGTGTGTGGTGTGCGTTAGCCCCCTCACTCGGTCAGTTGACTGATTCCCTCTGTTTATCTTTTCAGTTTGCAGGTTTTATTGGGAGCTAGGCAGATAAGTGTCTGCACAAGTACACTTACAAGTCTAGGTCTTTAGTACATACATCCCTGCTTTTTTCTTGTATCCTGTTTATGCTTTGAACACCTGGAACTTATGTATATGAATTTTGGGCCGTCCATTGTATATGTTACACGTGGACCTTGTTGCATGATTGTATATATATGCCTATTTGGTTTTATTTATAGCTTCTGCGAACTCTGAGTCTAGTTTAGTTAGCTCCGCCTAGTTAGTGTGTGTGTTTGGTCACCCGTTCACTAGGATTTGGATTCGGGTACGGATTATTTCATAATCGGATTCGGGTCTTGGTGCGGGGGATGTGGTCCCTACGTGTGGGGTACTACAGCAAATGATTGGTGGGCACGAAAGTTAAGGTGGAATGTGATATGGGGCTAAGATCATTTACATGGTTCAGGTCCAGGTTTTTATACTGGGATGGGTATGTGTTATTTGGTGACAGATTGTAGGGACTGGAGGAGATAGGAATGAGAGGGTTTGTATGGTTATGGCTAACAGATTAGGAGTGGGCAGTACTAGTAGCACACTCTGGCATAGGGGCTGAGGGATTAGAGGACTCTATAACGGCAAAAGGAGAAATATCCGACGAAGAGGCTCGCAACCACGGTCCACACGGATAGTGGGGGGCTGGATCTTCAAAACCCTCCTCATAACGGAGTAAACAGAACTTGTCAACATGATCGCAAACAAAGCATAAGTAACAGAAGTTGTTTAATCTTTCATATTTGAATGTGATCCCCAGCTTCTCCTCATTTGGCAACGCTAGTGACAGATATCGTACCAGGGGTTCCTCCATGTTTATACCTACCCTAACTTTGATGTAGTCCGTAGTCATATTAGATGAATGCATGGGCAAAACCCCACGCACAGCCCCGGTCCTAGCTCCCACCAACTGAGCCAATTCCGGCGTCCGAATCCCCATAGGTATACCATAAATCCGAACTGTGAAATCACACATACACAACTTAATCTTTAACAGATCATCACCTTCCTCCAGCCTCCGTAATATGACAGGGTACTTCTCATAACTCCATGGGGTGCTATCAAGAACACGTTCCAAATCCAATTTATGATTGAACTTGAATAAATACCTATCCTCGCTCAATTTCACAATATCCATTCCTTTCACCGGAGTCATGGCTCTAACCATAGAGATCGGAAAAAATAAAAGCGGATGCTGCGTCGAGTGAAAACCCTACACACTAGAGAAAGTGGGTAGCTCGATCTCTGAGATACTATCGGAACCCTACCAATGACAAGGGAAGCCGATTTCTTTGCTATCAAAGATAATGCCTGGGTGAGTCTTGCCAAATCTGCATAGGTATTTGTCTTTCCCGACGCACTGGTATTGGGGTGGGGATCCATAATGACGAGGCGATTGCTTGCCTGCGAAACGAAACCCTAAAATGAAAAACACTGAAAGAAATAAGAGAAAGAGACAAATGGAAGAGAAAAATAACCAAACAATTAAGCGTAAAAGTATGAGAATAAGAGGATGTCCGGCGGCAACGAAGCGCAGGATGGGCGTTTGTCGACGGCGAGCACAACCTCCGACTGTGAACTAGGGTTTTGAATTGACACGTATCTCATGCAAGAAAAAAACTCTTACGAGGCAGATAAAGAATGTAGTTAAGAATACTTTTAGTATACCCATTTCAAACTTAAGCTGCAGTACTGCTTTCGGCAATTTTATATTTTCAAGTGTGATAATACCAACACAGCTAGATAAGAATGAGTTGGAGAGATTTTTGTAATCACTTATTCTTTTTTCTTTTTTTTTTAAATCTTGATAATACCAAGATTAGATAATTTATCTTTTTAAATCTTGACAATACCAAGATTAAATAATTTTTTTTTGGTGGAAAATACCAAGATTAAATAAGAATGAATAGTAACAACACTTAAAAAGATTATTATTATATTGAACACATATTCCTTATTTTTAAATACTTTGTTTACTAAATTTAAGTGTTTCAACACTTTTTGTGATTTTAGAATTCATGTGAGAAACCGTCTTCACTATTTTTAGTCAATCGCCATCTAAAGTGATTAACACAAAATTGTGTAAAGACATTGTTTAAAGAAAACGTCGGCCATTTAAATTGGTTTAACACAAAATTTTGTAAAGATATTTTTTTTTTTAAAATAATAATTTACATCAAAATTAAACTAATTCTAAAAAGTTACATTATTTTTGCACTATAACACATAAACAGTGCACTAATATTAAATTTTCACCAAAAGTTTACAATATTTATAAATTAAATTAGATGTGTTATGTACTCTAACGTCTAACCTAACCGACCGGAAATTTTAACCACCTTAATTAATTGTAGTCCGTCATATGATTCACAACTCACAACAATGATGACAAGAAATCACTTCACTAGGTTTCCAAATCAACTATCAACATTACAGATACGAAAATATTTTTAAAAACAAAAATTAAAAGTTTTATATAAAAAATATTGGACACGACCTTAAACATAAGTATTTTCTTTAGGCAATAAATATAAATATTCAATATAACACAGTATATGAAAAATTATATATATATTTATAAAAAATTATTGGAGACAATTTAAAAAAAAAGTGTTTAATTATATATATATATATTTAAGACAGTCAGATCTATTAGATCCCAAAACTAACCTAAACTAGTTCAGGCTTTTCATCCTCACGAGGAGTTTGACGGAATCCTGACGTGGGGTCAACGTGCTTTCCCTGGACAGGAGACACGCGCATAGCGAAAATCAATAACGAGGCTTTAACGTGTCCAGTGTCTAGGGGTTAGGATGCGCTTTTCAACTTTTGAGTCATCGCGGCAACTGACACTTTTTTGCCTTTTTCCGTGGAAATTACTCTATATTTTAATTCTTGCAACCAGGCGCAATTTATCTGTATCTTAGCTAAAATGCACCCCTACGGTGTTCCCTATGGTTTAAAAAAACATTCCATAACAACACGTTAATCGCTAATAAAAAGGAAATATTATTATTACTTATTATTTACTAAGAAGTCGTTTTACTTTTACAATAAAAAATTTCGACAAATAAAATAATAGAGATTTATTCAGTTTATTGACTAATCAATATCTCTTATCTTTATTTTCTTAAATTAATTGTTTATTTTACATGTAAAAATAATTACAGTTAAATAGTAATTTTACCAAAATAGCCAAATAATAATCTCATTCAATATATAATACTTTTTTTTAATTTTTTCTTCTAGCTATTAACTATCATTGGCATTATACATTTTCTTTCTTCTAAATTCCACCTAAACAATCATTAATTATTATTAAACAAATTTAGAATCACATTACATTAATTGAGTCCACGTTTTTAAATTAATTTTTATAAATAATAATAATTAATGATGCTTATTAATTAATAAAAAATTATAAATAATAGTGATCGTGTCAAAATCCGGCTATGTGCTGGACGGCAGATTAAGACTCCGAATCACCCAAGAATTTGTAGCGTGGAAGTGCTCCGATGCTTTCCTTAGCTGAAAAGGATGAACGAACGTGAACTCAAAGGCCAAAAAGGGGAATGTGGGGGTTGGACCCTT
>JBBMKE010401835.1:0-12408 GCA_037834125.1 Lippia alba | reverse complement strand
ACGGTTTGGCCCGGGTGCGAAGTCTCCATTTCGTTACTCGGGTCGGGCTGTAGTGCGGGGGATGTGGTGCCTCACGTACGGGGTGCTACAGAATCCATTGTCAAGTATGGCACAATTGAAGCAAAAATCCACTCCTGGAAAAGGATCTAGCCGCAGCAAAGCTACGCGACGCGCCGACATACTCTGTCGCTGTACTCCGTCATATTTCACACAAAAATTGGAAAATCTTGGTCCTCTAACTGATGTCCAAAGGACCCGGATTCTGGCAACTCCTTTTGGGTTTTTCCTTAGCAGGCTTGGATTCCAAGCTACAAACAAACGCGTTGGTTTCCTTCTAGAACGTTTTGACACGGACCAACAGACATTCAAGTTGGGGAAGGTCAGTGTACCTTTTACCGTTGAGGAGTTCTCAATTATGTTAGGTCTACAATGTGAGGGTTATCCCGTTGACCCTTTTGCTAGAGTGAATTTACGATGCCGTCGCCTGTGTTTTGACAACAAAAATGGTAGGGTGACACGTACGAACATATTGGCCAATTTGGAGGAATTGACCTCTAGGAGTGACCCCAAAGGCGTCGATGATGTTGCAAGAATCTTCATTTTGTTTGTTTTTTTTTACAATTTTGTTTCCATGCAGTAGCCTTAAGCTGCCAATTGGTCTGATATGCTATGTAGATGAGTTAGAATATATCAACTGATTTGCTTGGGGTGCTGTTGTTTATAACTTTTTGTGCTCCTCAATGGAGAAATTTAAAGTTGGGGGCAGATAGTTCCTTGATGGATGTAGCATGGGGCTGATGGTAAGAATTTATATATTCTGTTATTTAATATTGTTTACATATAAGCTATGAAGTGTTTGTCTTTTTAATCCCCATGTCATGTGTTATACTCAGGCCTGGTTCCATGAACATTTTCCCTCATGTGGGGAATAGGTGGTGTTGCAAGTTTTCCTACATTTTTTGAAGTGGAAGAAAACTATTTGGCCTGCAAACCAGAAAGCAATTGATCAGACTTTGAGCAAACTGAGAATCTCTAATGTAAGCACACATTATAATTGAAAACCTTATGTATGCATGAATTATTCTAAACTAGGTGCCCCTATTTTGGATCCTGCTTGCAGCTGCATTCAATTAAACCTGCTGAAGGAGCTTAGTATGCTGCAATGTGTAGATGATGTGCCAGAGGTTGAATTCCAAAACAAGGTGGATGATGATGTTGATAGGGATGATTGTGCTGGTGAAGAGCAGGGGGTAGCTCAAAAGAGAGATGGTAAGAGGAAAAGAGTGAAGCAGCCAACAAAAAGTAGTAAAAGAAAAAAGAAGGGTGCTGCTGAGGAGGTGTCTAAGGAGAAGAAGAAGAAGAAGAAGGAAGAGGAGGAGAAGGATAAAGAGGATGAGAAGAAGGATACAGATGAGGGGAAGCATAGATGGCAAGACCCCGAGGAGATAGTTTGTGGGGTTTTAGTAGATTTGAAGAAGGTCATGGAGAATGACGACTACAAGGGATATTATTTAGAGAATGAGGGTAAGGGGGATATTAGGGCTGATGAGGGTAAAGTTGCTGCTCATGTTCATGAGGTTTATCGATTGGCGGTGGTGCTTGTTCATCAAGATACTGCTGAGGTCCCTCATGCTGTTTTGTTGAGTGATGATGATGATGATGATGAAAACCTACCTTCTCTTCCCAAGGAATTAAGGGCGTTTGTGGGGAGAAAGGACTTTGAAGGCCGTGCATCTTTGAATGCGGAAGCCCTTGCAATGATTGATGGGGTGATTGATAGATACGCTGTAAAATCGATGTAAGTTATTTTTATTGCATAATTATTTTAGGAATTTTTAATCCAGTTTTGTATGAATGCGCAAATTTACCTTAATTTTTTGGCAGTGACAAAGTGGTATTTGAATGCGGCGAAGACACAAAGGTGTGGGTTAGTGATATTATGAGGTTGCTATAGGGACAATCCATGTATCAACTGGTGTTTGAGGCCTATTTTCATATTTTGATGGGTGATGACTACATTCCTTAAAGACCACACAATATCTATTATGTTTGCCCGTTTGTTATGGAACACATAATAGGTATGCTGAGACAAGAGAAGAATGATTATATGACGGTGAGGAAGATGGGCGATTTTCTCAGAAAACTGGAGAACAACTATATCATGCTGCAACTGGAACGTTTCCACCCTCTAATCTGGACTAATTGCCGATACATCATATTCCCATTGAACATTTATCATCACTGGCACCTGGTCGTATACAATACTAAAGACATGAACTTCACTTCGTACAACTCCATGTCTTCATCTGGATCACGGCACACAGAGAAAATATGGGGAGTTTTCATGATATCTTATTGGCAATATAAGGGATATTCCGAATTTTGAGCAGCCAATGAGTTCCCTGTAGAAGTTGATTTTCGTAAACAAGCAGCGGCCAGCTTGGACTGTGGGCATTTATTTGCCTTTATATAGAGTTCCTTGTAAAGCAGTCTCTAGAGTTCAAACAGTTTGCTTTTTCAGTCCCCAGCCCTGATTATCATGTGCCAATCACTTCCACTTTATTAAAATATGGCCACTACCGGCTTGTTACCAAAGAACCGATAACTTCTAACATTATAATTGTTTTCTTTCTTTGTTTATGGGGAATTCCATTACCTGAATTTATTGAATGATCAGTAAAAAAATGCGTAATTAAAAGCTGCATTTGTTGAGTGATGTGTGGAATATGCGTAATTGGAATGAGAGTTTGTCCACTTAAACAGGTTGAATGCAAAATTGGAATGGGGGTTTGTCCAGTTAAATAGGTTGAATGCGTAATTGAAATGGGGGTTTGTAAAGTTAAACAAGTTAATTGCGTAATTAGAATGGGGGTTTGCAAAGTTAAAACAGGTTGAATGGGTAATTGGAATGGGGGTTTGTAAAGTTAAACAGGTTAAATGCGTAATTGTAAGTGGAATGGGGGTTTGTAAAGCTAAACAGGTTGAATGCGCAATTGGAATGGGGTTTGTAAAGTTAAACATATTGAATGCGTAATTGGAATGGAGGTTTGTCCAGTTAAATAGGTTGAATGCGTAATTGGAATGGAGGTTTATCCAGTTAAACAGGTTGAATGCGTAATTGGAATGGGGGTTTGTCCAGTTAAGCAGGTTGAATGCATAGTTGGAATGGGGGGTTTGTCCAGTTAAAGAAGTTGAATGCGTAATTGGAATGGGAGTTTGTCCCGTTAAACAGGTTGAATACGTAGTTGGAATGAGGGTTTATAAAGTTAAACAGGTTGAATACATAATTAGAATGAGAGTTTGTCCAGTTAAACAGGTTGAATGCGTAATTGGAATGGGAGTTTGTCCAGTTAAACAAGTTGAATGCGTGATTGGAATGGGAGTTTGTCCAGTTAAACAGGTTGAATGCGTAGTTGGAATGAGGTTTGTCCAGTTAAACAAGTTGAATGCCTAATTGAAATGGGAGTTTGTCCAGTTAAACAGGTTGAATGCGTAATTGGAATGAGAGTATGTCCAGTTAAACAGGTTGAATGCGTAGTTGAAATGGGGTTGTAAAGTTAAACAGGTTAAATACATAAGATATACATTATCCTAAGTGTAATGTTGTGTATAAGAACATTACAATAATGATTCCCAAGAAAGATATACATTATCCTAAGTGTAATGTTGTGTACAAGAACATTACAAACTCTCATTCCAATTACGCATTCAACTTGTTTAACTAGACAAACCCCCATTCTAATTACGCTCTTAACCTGTTTAACTTTACAAATTCCCATTCCAATTACCCATTCAACCTGTTTAACTTTACAAACCCCCATTCCAATTACGCATTTAATCTGTTTAACTTTACAAACCCCCATTCCAATTACGCATGCAACCTATTTAACCGGACAAACTCTCATTCCAATTATGCATTCAACCTGTTTAACTTTACAAACACCCATTCTAACTACGCATTCAACCTGTTTAGCTGGACAAACTCCCATTCCAATTATGCATTTAACCTAGTTAACTTTACAAACCCCCATTCTAATTACGCATTCAACTTGTTTAACTGGACAAAATCTCATTCCAATTACGCATTCAACCTGTTTAACTAGACAGACTCTCATTCCAATTATGCATTCAACCTGTTTAACTTTACAAACCCCCATTCCAATTACGCATTCAACCTGTTTAACTAGACAAACTCTCATTCCAATTACGCATTCAACTTGTTTAACTGGACAAACCCCCATTCCAATTACGTATTCAATCTGTTTAACTTTACAAATCCTCATTCCAATTACGCATTCAACTTGTTTAACTACACAAACTCCCATTCCAATTACGCATTCAACCTATTTAACTGGACAAACTCCCATTCCAATTACGTGTTCAACCTGTTTAACTGGACAAACTCTCATTCCAATTATGCATTCAACTTGTTTAACTGGACAAACCCCCATTCCAATTACTTATTCAACCTGTTTAATTGGACAAACTCCCATTCCAATTATGCATTCAACTTGTTTAACTCGACAAACCCCCATTCCAACTACTCATTCAACCTACTTAACTGGATAAACTCCCATTCCAATTACTCATTTAACCTGTTTAACTGGACAAACCTCCATTCCAATTATGCATTCTACCTATTTAACTGGATAAACCCCCATTCCAATTACGCATTTAACTTGTTTAACTGGACAAACCCCCATTCCAATTACGCCTTTAACCAGTTTAGCTTTACAAACCCCCATTCCAAATACCCATTAAACCTATTTAACTTTACAAACCTCCATTCCAATTACGCATTTAACCTGTTTAGCTTTATAAACCCCCATTTCACTTACGCATTCAACCTGTTTAACTGGACAAACTCCCATTCCAATTACCCATTCAACCTGTTTAACTTTACAAACCCCCATTCGAATTTCGCATTCAATCTGATTAACTTTACAAACCCCATTCCAATTACGCATTTAACCTGTTTAACTTTACAAACCCCATTCCAATTACCCATTCAACCTGTTTAACTTTATAAGCCCCCATTCTAATTACTCATTTAACTTGTTTAACTTTACAAACTCCCATTCCAATTACGCATTCAATCCACTGTATCTGGGGTACATTTGCGCATATATAACGCCCCACTCCACAAACTCTGGGTAGCAGCCACACACTTATATTCTCAACATCTCCACTTCTACAGATCTAGATATCTCTTATGGTAGATCATTTATATGTGCTTTTGCTCGCACGGATCTATGCATAGCTGCTCCTTTCAATGCACAAATCCGTTCGAGCGAAGCACACTTAAATGAATCTTGGCGGCGACACGACTATATATTATTCTCAACATCCCATCTTCTACAGATCTACAGATCATTTAAATGTGCTTTGGCTCTCATTGATATGTGCATAGCTGCTCCCACTTTCTCAGATGGGCAAACTTGCAATGCACAGATCTGTGCGAGCAAAGCACACTTAAATGAATCTAGGGCTACATTCGAAAGTTGAATCAATATGGGGTGAATGTTGATAGATTATTTGCGATAGGTTTGATATGATGAATGTTCGAGTACGTTAATGATAGTCATATTGATTTGCGGATATTACATTACCCTTTCAAGAAATGCAATGTAAGAAGTCCTCGCAACTTGTTCGACGAAATGCCTAAGAGAGTAGACATTACAAACCCAGCATTCAACTCCAATATTTCAAGGCATGACTCAACAAACCAAGCTTTCAACCTAAAATTTCAAGGCGTGACACAACAAACCCAGATTTCAACTCCAAAATTTCAAGGGTCACTAAAAAAACCCAGTTTTTACCTCAAACTATTAAAGGCGTAACTCTACAAATCCAGCTTTTAACTCCAAATATTCAAGGCGAGATGATAAAAAATGAAATGTACACTGCAAAATACAATAATTACATGCTTGTTTAAATGAATGATTACAACCGAGGGTGAATACATTACCAAAAATGAAAAATCACCCATAATCTTACACAACTAAGATTCAAATAAAGTGTAGTACTAGGAAGGTTAGCCAAGAGACAAGAAGAAGAGCTGCAAACAAATTATACTTCATCTTCATATCTCTGATTTCAGCATCCCGATCAGCGACCTGTTTGCGATAGTTGAAAATAAGTAATCTCATTTCTGGGGTCGGTTCTAGATCAAACCACTTTCATATCTTACAATTTTGCATCCGACATTTAGCAAACTGCCGATGAGGATTTTTTGCAGTTTTCGAAGTGTAAACCCGGGCAGAAACACCACAATGACACAACATGCGAGACTCAACCTACGACGACAAACTTGCAGGAAATATATTCAAAACTGTGATCTGTACATAACAACCATCGCCGCATTAGATCGCATAAGGAAACAAAAGAAACAAAACACGATAAAGATAACATTGATGAACTTTCTATGACAAAAGGTGTCATACAGTGCAGCTGAAATGCTTTGCATCTCTCCATCGCAGAACATAATTAGGGCACCAATCGCGCAAATAAAAGTGAAGAAGAAGACTCCGGTAATGACAGGTGAAGAAGGTAAAGTACAAGTTTGGAAGAAACAAAATTGGAGTGACAGGAGGAAAAAGGTAGGAGCATAACAGTATTTTTAAGTGATTAGGGGGTTTAGGAAAAACAGGATGTATATTGGTAATCTAAAACATATATTTTTCAAACTAGAGTGTTTAAAAAAAGTTTATAGCTATACTAAGGACCATTTATTAATTTGTCGTTATTTTAATTACGAAATTTATATATTCATGAATATTTTATATTTCTCAAAATTTTACTTATTTCATATATAATATGAATTTAGGGGCAGTTTGAAATAATTCTCCATTAGTTTGGAATATTTTTATTTTACACCCCACAAAATTATACAACTAATAGGATATAAATACAACATTAGAACATTTTAGTACTATATTTTATGACATTTTAGTACTATATTTTATGAAAATTATACCATATATTTTGAGAAGTATTTTAAGTACGACTTTTTTTGTGAAAATCATACGATATTTTGCTAAAATAAATAGTTAAGTAAAAATATAATACTCAATTCAAGATTTATGCCACATTAGCGGATGAATATTTTAGTATAAATGCATCGGGTCCTAAATAGTTTCATATAACTATAATATGTTACCGTCGTATTCACATACATAATATTACAACCGACATAATCTTGAGTAATATTTTTGATCGCTTACAAAAAGTATTAATTTTAATTTGTCAAAAAACAAAAGAAGAAAACACAATAAAGAAAAAACAAAAAAGGAAAACATGAGCTCCTTTCTCCCTCTCTCTCTAAACATAATTTAGAGCAAAAAAGGAAAACATGAGCTCCTTTTATATATTTAACTATCCTATGTTTAAACATAATTATAATACAATTAATTATTATTAAAAAGTTATATTTTAATTCTTATAAATATTGTTTGATTCCAACCAATGGAATTTATAAAAATATACTTATACCTCTAATAGTTTTATAAGTATTACATGAATATATAACTAAAATTATAAAATTATTTCTAAATTTACAAACATAAATAAACTAAAAATTATAAATTTAACAACAAATCAAATATATTTTTAAAATGACATCACAAATGATTTTCAAAATTAGAGATTAAAATATAATTTTTTGATAATGATGAATTAGATTGTTTAATAAATACATGACAATTAGATGCAATTATTTACCATATATATATGTAAGCTGCAAACAGTTCATTTATCTTAGGATAAGGTGTACACTACTAAATAATGAATAATGACTCGCTCAATTAGACTTCTCTCAGCTACTACCAACTCCTCCGCCCCAATTGATACGGCGGCGGGAGCCACCGTGCGCGGTTTCAACAGAATCAAATTTCGTAATCATACTGGCGGCTCTCCTCTGCACTCTGATTTCTGTGGTGGGTCTCATCTCCTAGATTGAAAATATACACAACACTCATTAGATTTCTTGTGCAGTGCTAGTACACGAAATCATCCTCTAAACATCTTTATATATATTCTGGAAGCGTATCACCTGAAACCTTTAGTACACTTTCCAAAAATTAAGGATAATAAAAATTTTAAGGATAAGGAATACTCGTATCTAGCTTCATCTATTGTCTAGATTTCTCAAAAATTTCAACCAATCGAAACCAACTTATTCAGATAAAAATCTCTTCAAAACTCTAATGTGTTTATTATGACCTTAGAATATAATTAACATAACTCTTATTCAATATTTAAGTGAATGTTATTTGGTGAAGTATTATTTTTTACAAGTCCAAGAACTTGGTTATTTTGTTATAGCTTTCTTGTGGAGTATTTATTATAATGTCAGACAAGATAACATACATGGAATGCATATTTCATTGTTATAATTAATAATCTATGCAAATATTATAAAATTGAGACATAAACATAAAGAGATATTTATAATTCATTATTATATTTCACATGCATAAAATCTACATGGAAAGTTTATTTACATTTAATTTAAAACTAAAATAATACTTATATTTTCTTTCGTCAAGACAGCACAAACATAAAGATTACAAATATATCATGAAATAGCCTAAATCGTAAGACCAAAAAAAAAAAAATGAAATAGTCTAAATCAGGTATGTTCTCTGTATAAACAAAACCCCGGTGCAGTTGGTAACTGTCCCAATAATGAAACTAAGAGCACAAAGGTAACCATTTTCCATTAAATCACTCAAAAATGAACTGTTTATTCAAAATTCCATATCACCAATGAGAAAAATATATAGATTTCAGCTAAAGAATGGAACAAAACCAAAAACTAAAGGTGTAACAATCAGCACACATTGTTCTAGCTAAAGAAACCAATATCTTCAGTTCTTCACAGTTTGTTTAGCACCCACAGCAAAGAATTCCGTAATGACTTCAAGCGGCATCCCCTTCGTTTCTGGAACCTTAAAAAAAACAAAGAACCACGCAACGGCGCAGACAACAGCATAGATGGAGAAAACGCCAGCTAGGCCTATGGAGTTGAGCATGACTGGGAGTGTGTACGTGACGATGATGTCACCAATCCAGAACGTAAGAGCGCATATCGCTATGCAGAGTCCGCGTACGCGAGTGGGGAATATCTCTGAGCAGAGGATGTTGGGAATCGGACCAAATCCCATCACGAAGCAGCAGAAGTAGATGATCACACTAACGGTTGAGATTACAGCGTGTACAAGTGTGCCCAGATTAATAATGTTTCCGAGGACTAACAAGATGAGCGTCAATAACAACACCGGCAGGGTAGAAAGCAGTAACCACCTGGGGAAAAGAGAAGGGAAGGGGTCAATACATGCATGTATGTATGCTCAAGAATAAACAAGCAATTGTTCACACAATGTTGACATCTCAGTTATCACCTAAAAAGTAAAAATAAAAAGAAAGAAAGAAAAATAGAACGAAAAATAAATAGAAATAAGATAAAGGGAGAATTATATCTAACTATTCTGTATTTAGGTCTAATTACAACGCAATCCATCATTATCAGAAAATTACATTTTAGTCCCTGTAAATCTTGTTTGGTCTGAGGACCCTTAACGGAATTTGTAAAAGTACACTTATGCCCCTAACAGTTTTAGGAGTGTTACAATGAATATATGACAAAAATTACAAAATCATCTCTAAAGTTTACAAAAATGATAAAACGATCCCTACAAAATATGACTTTAACAATAAATCAGGAGTATTTTTGGAATGATATAACGGAACCCTATGGACCACAAACGGTTCTCAAAAGTTAGGGACTAATTTGTAATTTCCTAAAAATTGTGGACTAAATTGTAATTAGGCATAAATGCAGGGTAGTCAGATGTAATTTTGCCTAAGATAAATTTACACGGATCATATCCTTGCAAATGTTTGGTAAAATGAAAATGGTAAAGTGAAGGAGCAGTTAGCATACTCATTTCAGGTTCCTTCCTTTTACAAGAACCAAGAATTTATTCTAGTGTCCGGGAAAAAAAGAAGGAATAAAAATTTTATCTTATTTATTATATATTTTCTCAGAGAATTTTCCTTTTTGTACTGTATTTTCTTTAACCAAAAATATGAAAAGTAATTTTTCTTGTCATTCGCTAATCCCTTTTACCAAACGGAGTACGAGAGGAGTATGTATTAAGTACCTTCTGCCAGCAATATCCATGAGTCTCATTGCAACACCAATGCTTGGAAGCATCAACAATGTTGTTAAGCCACTAATCAGAAACGACGCGGAGTCAGAACCGAGGCCTAAGTTTGACAGGAGAACTCCCACACCAGCTTGTTCCAGAATTTGAGGAGTGTAGTACAGAACTCCGTTAATGCCCGAAAACTGCATGCCAAGTTATGCCAGCAAGCAAGAGGGATCAAATAGTGTCCAGTTACATTATCATTACAATTTCATATAACAAGGTTTTCATAAGGCACACATATATCAAGTAACGGTATGTCTAAATCATACCAGCACATTATGGACATTATTGCATGTTTACTTTGTAGGATGAAAGGGGATTAGATTAATAATCTTACTTAAACTCATGTTTACTAGTATTTTTGCGAATCCGGGATTGATGACATGGCCCGGGATGATATCGGATAAAAGGTTGATTATTCATCCCACATCCCACATGGGATGATTAATCCACCATCACATCCCCATCACTCATCATTCCTATCTCATCCCAACCAACAAAGTAAACGCTCCAAAAGTATGTAAGAAGTTAACTACATCAAAAATTTGAAGAATCCGTATCTCAAAAAGAGGCCGATATACCTGTTGAAGAATTTGAATCCCAACGCCCACAACAAGAGCATGTTTGACTCCCGGTTCGAAAAGATCCCTCCAGCTTGCCGATTTCGCAACAGCTTCCGGCTTTTTCTCAGTCACTTCTGCAAATGAGTGATGATTCATAATATCCTCCGCACGAAGAACAGACTGACTCACTAGAGCTGCAGCATGGACAAATTCCCCGTCATTTGCCACAACACCACCCCCAGAAACCGAAAGAACGGACCCATGCCTTGACCCTGCACCCCCACCCTCTTGATGCAAGTATATCCTCTTAAGCCCCCCCGAACCCTTCTCATCCGTCCTATACGCCAATTGCCACCCCCCACCAATCCCTACACCACTACTCTCCTCTGCAGGGGCAAAACCATCTTTTTCTCCCCCATTCGTATCCTGACGAGAAATCAATGGGCTCCTCAGATTGTCATCATCGGAACCAGAACCACCAGAAGCGTCAGACCCGTCTTCCTCCCCTTCGTGCCGCAGGCTTTCCTCATCCCACTGTTCGCCACCAGGGGCAGGATGGTCTTTCTCTCCTGCTACGTTGAACATGCTGCCGAAATTCGAGAACAGCATGCTTCTCATGCTTCCCGTTTCCGGAAGGTTCTCATGCACGCTTCCGAAGAGGGTTACCATGGGGTCCATGAGCATGCTACCACGGTTAGCCATGCTGCCGTGACGAGAGGCCATATCAAGAGTGCTCTGTCTTCTCACAGGCTTTGCTATCCAAGATTGGCCCTCTTCAGCACCGTATAATTTGATTCTGTCTTTTTCATCCTCAGCATGTTCGTGGCTGTGGGAAAGATCGTTGTCTGGGCCAATTATGTACTCCTCAATGGACGTTTCGCCTCCAACACCTAGGCCCTCAACTAATAACGCCATTTCACCTGTCCTTGTCACACACATTTAGGGGTCATTTTGAGAAGAAAATTTTGAGTACAACGTTTTATTGATATTGAAATGAAGTTCGACAGTGCGATAGACATAGAGAGCTAATCTGGGATTGCAGTACTAGAACGTCAAGAAGGATAGAAACTACAACATAGCAGCTGTGAGAAAGAGATCATTTATAATGGAAAAAATTAGTTGTCAAATAATGGAATGTGATGAAATATGTTTTTTTTTTTTTCTCCTTAGGTACGATTACACATTACACTAACTTCTTTGAGGTTTGAGAAACATAAAATCTTCTCCTGTCAAAGAATTTATATTACATGTGGATCCAAGTTTTTTGATGACATCAAATCTAAGTTTTGTAAAAATCCTAATTTTCTCTTGACACTTACTCGTCAATGATTGATTTTAGATTAAGCCTATAATAGCTCCAGTATAGCAAATCTCATGGTACTCCGGGAGAAGTTTCTGTAATTTGTCAAAGGTCAGCAGAAGTTTATGTAATTAGGCCAAATCTCAGGGTATGCCTAAGTAATTATCCCTCCAAACCTCAGGTCATACCCAAGTAATTATCCCTATTTCTAGCCAGATTTACAGCTCTCCACCATAGTATTAAAAGGCGCTCGCCTTGGTCGCCTGGGGAGCCAACGGCGGGGAGGAGATGGGTGGGCGCCTCTAACTGGTCATGCGAGGCAAGTAACGCAAAG
>JBBMKE010401820.1:0-12409 GCA_037834125.1 Lippia alba | reverse complement strand
TTTTGCTGAAGATAATACCCTCCTCGAAACTTTGGATAGCAGATGATGCATCATAATGTAATTGGACATCTAATTAATAAAGAGTTATTTACATCATACCCCTTGTGTTAGGTGAAATGGAAAAAAAAAATCATGTGTTATAAATATTAACACAAAAAAACTCTTGTATTTTCAAAATATTTGTATGTAAATCTTGTATTACAAAAATTAACACAAAAAATCTTGTATTTTCAAAAATATTTGTATGGCGAACCCTAACAAAGGTTTTTCATGCAAATATTTTAAAAACACAGGGTTTTTTATATTAATATTTATAACATAGGATTTTCATGCAAAAATTTTAAAAACACAGATTTTTTTTTTTTTTCATTTCACCTAACAAGGGGTGAAATATGTAAATCTAGAACATAAAAACCGACAATAAGTTCCATAACATATGTTCAAGAAACAATCAGTTCCAACAATCCTTGCAAGTGGAGCTAATGCAACAGATCTATCCTCTTGCATCGATATCAACTCAGCCTGGATCCATCCGAAAATAATAAAACAGAAAATTAAAACACTACAATACACTATAAACAGAAAATACAGTCTACTATAGTGAAATGCAACTTACATTCTTCAAAATGTGAGGAAAATCTGCTTTAACCCAAAAAGAATCTGCTTTGACGTAGTCAAATTTTAATCTTTTTATCTATCAAAATTGGATGAAATCAATAATCACAAAGTATTCAGTTTTTCCATCTCAAAGACTCAAATTCTATATATTGTGTATGTTGTAGTTGGTTTCTAAGGCAACAATAAATTATTCTTACAAGATCTTCTTAGGGAAGAAACCAACTCAAATTCTATATATTCAGTAAATTATATTTTCAAACTTCTAAATAAAAAAGAAAAACATTTAACGAAAATCTAGGAGTTAGATGAGAGGGGGAAAAAAAGTAAAGAGATAAATAAAAAAAATACGTTATGGAAATGATTGGGAAAAATAAATAAAAAATAAAATAATTTTAGAATGAAGAAAAAAGATTAATGAAATAGTTGGAAATTTTGGCTTCAAGATATTTCATCTTTTTTGATTATGTTTTGTTGTTGTTCTGTGGGGAGTTGCAAATAACTCCCATCAATTTCAAAATTTTATTTAACTCACCATAAATTGATATTAGACTATAAAATATAAATGCTGCATTATATCATATTTGTACTACATTATGTGAAAATTATACAACATATTTTGAGAGTTAGAATATATTTATAATACTTTTGGGTACAACATATTACTAAATTTATACTACATAATAGGATACAATATTGCATTATTATATTTGTACTACATTATGTGAAATTTATACGTGGGAGTTAAGTAAAAATATGATGCTAATTGAGTATTTATCCCTTATTACCCCGTTGTTCAATATTATAGTTGGTTTACGGGTCTTTTTATTCTGTTTTTTGTTTGCGTACTTTGTAACATCCTTTTACAGTGTTTGGTTTGTTTTTATATGAGTTGAGGTCTCATAAAAATTCTTTCGAAAAAAAAAAAGGAATAAAGTGGGATAATAGGCCCGTGAAGTTTTTACAGAGGCCTCCACCTCATATATAAAACGAACAGCAAATTACACAGGAAAGTCCAAACATTAGGACTATTGGGCTTCAAAAGCAAACTAATCCGAACAGTCAGATTAATATACCATCTGCTAAATGTGGCTTTACTCAAATCATTCTTTCTGATTAAATCACCAGCACAAAGCGCCATGTGAAACTGAAACACCATATTCACATCAAACTTGAATTCCTCCAAACAAATTACTGACTTCCCCAGATGAAATCTATCATCGTGAACTATAAAGAAATTTATAGCTATCATTTTACTCCAAAGACATTTCAAGATCAAGAAATGCAAAATTCCCACCAGAATAACAAGGATTGATCTTGCCTCAATCCAAATCATCGTCATGCCACATTGATGATTCCTTGCGGGGATAATAGTATCCCAAATGGGAAATCTAGCCCTGCAAAAGGAAACAGGGGAGGGACAATCGTCATAATAAAACATATCATCGTGAGGTCTATATCGTGAAGGAAAGCATGGATCACTCCCTCACTCAAAGTTTTCTTTCCCCTCGAAAACACTCTGCAAATCCTCGCCATCAGGTACTTCCTATTAGAAAGTCATATAACTCTTTTTTTTTTTTTTTTTATTAATAACACACACCCCAAGTGATTTGAGGGATTTGAACTCGGGACCTCGCCTTCGAGAAACAACCCCCAACCACTTGACCAACGTCTGTTGGCATATAACTCTTCTCTTTAGTAGGGCCTAACTAAACACTAATTAAATATTTATTTAATTAAATAGTCATAAAAATCTTGGGGAAAAAAGTCACTACAACAACCTTTTAAATTTTATATTTAAACTCCAAAACTTAGATAAATTATAAATTGAACCCTAATCATTCAACCAAAAGCTTTCATCGTATTTTGAGAAATCATTTCACTGGAAAAATTTTCTTTTCTTTTCTTCCTCTTCATTTGATCATCTTCTAAAGAAGGGTGGTCTGCTTTTCAAAAAAGACGACAATTTCAAACAACAACAATCAAAGAAACAATATTTGATCATTTGAATTTTAGCATTTCACTTTTACGATTAGAACAATTTTGAATCATTTGGGTTTTATACAAGCTTTTCACGAAAAACATGACCTTAATGTAGTTTTTTGAGTTTAATGCATTACTTTTTATAACATGATTTCGAGGTCATTCTCATTCTCATGTATCTCAACGCACTATCAATGAAATCGATTAGTTGAACATAATGAGTTTTCTCATTCAACGTTCATTCCATACATGGTGTTCATCGCATCGAAACACAATATTGATTAATCGATTCTTCATATAAGCACTGAAATCGATAATAAAATCGACTAATTGATCCTTCATATATCACAGAAATCGACATGTCGAAACATAATATCGGCTAATAGATCTTTCATAAAGCATGAATGGATGCGTCCTTTTATTTCATATTGATTAACGAAACATAGTATTGACTAATCGATTAATGCACCCTTTTCATTTATCGATTGTGCTTTTGATAAAAATGTTGCACATCTTATATTTTTTATATATTCTTCTATTGTAAGATAATTATTCTTTGCTTCCGGCGTCTGTGTATAGGAACTATTGGATTATGCCAAAATTTATTGTAAGAGTTGAATATGGATGTGAGAAGACTAAGTCACATGCTGAAAGTGTGTTGGGACCAACAAGCAAACAATTGCTCTTATTGTGAAAAATCAAACAAAATTTTAAATGTTGATAAATGAAATTATTGAACAATATGGATTTATTTGCTCTCAAGATGATTGTAAAATATTCTTTTACAAGTGCACTCTCAATATGTCATCCAACTGAAATAGTGTCTGACATATCGTATAAGATTACTTCGGTGATATATTTCATCAAGGTTAGAGACTCATTTTAAAAGTTTCAGTTAATGTCACCAGTGGGGAGAATCATATATATATAATCTAAATATGTTAGGTATAACTTTTATCTAGTATGAAGATCAATCAGAACATATTTGTTTAATTTTTATCAAGTATAAATATTTGTTTAATTTTTATCAAGTATAAAGATTATCCTCTTTTCATACAACTCCCAAATCGAGAGGTTTTCATTTAATACAAAATTTTGAGTGATCGACGGACTACTACCTCAAGCCCAACTTTCGGAAATTTGACTCGATCAATATACTTCTATTATTGTTTATAATTAAATAACAAATATTTAGGTAATTTAATGTAAGATTTTAGCAATTATTTTACCAGAATCATAGTTTTTTTAGAAAATTCACAACATTTACTGAATATTTCATTTCGAAAATTTTAAAAATAACCGGAAAATTATTGTATGAGTTGGGTGTGGGCCCCAATTCCTACACCCGACTCTTGTTTTATTGAAAAAAATTGTGCCTCCTTTTCTTTGCCTTTTGTCTTTTCATTTTCATTTTCATTTTCTTTTTCTTTTTTCTTTATATTTTTTCTCATTGACCTTTGTGTGTCTATTTTCAATTCTTTTTGAATTTTTTAAGTTCAATAAATTTCATAAAATATTATAAATATAATGTTTGTGGCAAAAAAAATATGAATTTTGTAACATTTTCTTCTAAATATAATTTAGTAAAATATTATATATATAATATTTGTGACACAAAAAATTATGAATTTTGTAACAAAATTTTTTATTTTTTTTCTAAATGTAATGTAGTAAAAGTATTTTATAATTATGAGAGTTGTATTTTAAATTTAATTTAGTGAAATATTATGTATTTATAGTGTTATCACTAAATTTAATGTAGTAAAATGTTACATAATTATCATAAATTTAGTAAAGTGTGCTAATTTATTTATTTTTATATATTTTATTGCAAAAAGTTTATATTTTTTTGCCATATATATGCTACTTATAATGTTGTGTTTATTTATAAAATTTAGAAAATAAAAAAAAAGACATAAAAAAAGAAACATATTATTTATCAAACTTTCAAAAATACAAAAAGAATGAAAGTATGAAACTGTTGGGGACTTACCTTAGAACCCAAGGTTCAGCCCGACACATGAATAAAATCAAGCTCAAGTCTCAACTCAAAGACAATAAGGAAGCAGATTATCTCAAATAGAAGGAGTATCGTGCAAGAAAGGTAGCTAACTTGGTAAGATCGTAATAAGTTAGATAAGAATAAATCTAGAAGATAAGTACGTAATGTGAATAACTAAGCGATAAGTCTCAGTGTCCTATAAATACAACCCTTGAGATATGACGATCTAACATTTTGGTCTGATCTCTGAATTGATCTCTCCTAAACTCTGGCTTACTTCGGTAACATGCTTGAGGAAGGAGGATTAAGTATTAAGGGTTTGGGCTAGAACGCAACATCGGCGCCGTATGCGGGAAAGTCGATACAAAAAGTTCATGTGATTATCGCTTAGAATCAACGAGCAAGAAAAGATGACGTATCCACGATACAAAAAGTTCATGTGATTATCGGTGAGAATCAATGAGCATGAGAGTCGACGAGAAAGAAAAGATGCAAAACGTATCCACGAGTAAGAAAAGATGCAAAACTTGTTCATGTTCACGAGCAAGAAAAGATGCAAAATGTAGATGTTGTTGTTCGATGAATTTCGTTGTTGTTCGATGAATTACAAACAAAAGACGGGCAAAACTAAACAATTTGGAAGATAAGTTTTCTAGTCCATATTGTTTGGTTAATTTTTTATTAGACTATCTTGGATAAATTCTTATAATTCCTGTCTTTATTAATGAATTAAAGATATGGCAAACATTAAGAAGATGCTCCAAAGAAATTATCGGATACTAGTGATGCAATAGAGAAGAAGAAAGTTTAGATGTGCTAAGCAACAATTCTGCCGCTGAGATTTACAACAGTCGTACACTTTGCCTCCGGCAGCTTCACGATTGCGTTGGGGAGAAAGTATCACCTGAACATGTTCTTGAGAAAACAGTTAAGCATGAAGATGTGTTCTGGAAGCAGAAAAGTGGTCCGAAGAGAACCAACCTCTTGGGTCTCGATATCTTTTCTGGGAGTATAAAAATTGTTTAAAGAGAGCCAATCTGTCTGGACTCTAGCCGTCTCCGCCTTGCTGTTCGGGAAGCAGAAAAGTCATCTTACTTTTTCTCGCAATCGACTTCCTGCTCTTGCAACGCGAATTCAACCGTCACTTCTTCCTTGATCTTGTTCGATCTTGTTCGCTGCTTTGCATCCATGCCATCAACTTCGTGCCGAACTCAACCACTTTTCTTACCTAACTCAACGCGGCATGGGATCAAGAGTCAATACCGAACGAATTATAATTCTGAAGATTATTTCGGTGTGTTCCAGAGTACTTGAACTCGGAGAAATGAGGGATTTCTTTGGATAAGTCCATCTTCCCACAAACGATAAAGATAAGTTTCTCTTTGTTGCTTAATTTGTTTTCTTTTCAGAATTTTATCTTGTTGCTGCTAAGTTTTAAAGGGTATTTCTTTTTGTTGAATTTTATATTATTGAAGACCAACACACAAAGTGAAATATTAGCCTTTACGTTCAGAGGGAGGAAGCTTTTAATTTTAATAAAAGTCTAGTCTTGTATTAGATCAATTTGATAGCACCAACAATACTTAATTAGTGACAACTCACTCTTTGGATCTGACAATCTTTTTTGCATTGTATGTGTCAAGCTATATGTTAATTAAACAATTCTGGTATTGGACTTGTCTGTAATTACGAAGATATCGATTTATTGTGGCTGCTCTTTGGTCTTGTATTGGAATTGTTTCATATTTTGCATATTTTTTTTGCATATAGAGTCAAAATAACACCGCGTGTACAATTCAGGACTTGATGGACTATGCATCAATGGAAATAATTTCAGGAAGCTACTAATGTTATGCTATTGAAGTAATCAAAATCGAGCATACCGTGGAATGTGTGGATTCTGCCATCACGAACGGGCCTACCAAACGAGTTATTTCGTTCGGAGTAGTCGGAATCGAGTAGATTTTCAGAATCCTTAATTGGGGTAAGGAGTGAATTTTATAGGATCGATGGTTCGGAGATGAGAGGAAGTATCGGAAGGCAACTAATAGTGGGTTTGCGAGAAAGTGATTGGTAGATTTGCTTTGATTACTCAATCCAAAGTCTTGAGAAAGAAGTAAAGAAGTAGAGACCACATCGTGTGAAAACAACACCTCATTGCTGCTATCGAAACGTTATTCTTGCAATAGAGCCGTGCCAGTTTAGAGGAGAGTCGTGCCGGAGCAGACGAAACATTCGGCTCCTCGGATCATAGATTAACTCAATCAAGATAACTTTTCGATTCTATGTTTGCTTTTCGATTTTTTTTTTCTTTTTCATCCCTCAATCTGTTATTCGTTTTTTGGACTCGTCGATTGCAAATTATGGCCAATCGTTTTTTAGCGGAGTTTGTTTTTATTATCGAAGTTTATTGATTGTTTTCTATTGGGGCAGAAACATCATCACACAAGAAGAGATCCATGTCAATCTCACGCTGCACCTTGTCTAATATTCATAGCCGTCATTACAAGGTTGTTAATGCATGAAATGATAATAATGAATAGTAGAATCACGGAAAAATCAATTGACGAATCTGAAAGTGGATGAAAAGATCGAAGAAAATTGTGGGAGTTTCTGGAAAATTGTCGGCGCATCCAATCTGCTCAAATCAACAATAATCTGAACATCGTGTAGTCAAGCAGAGACTTTGACAAGTTGTAAAACCAGGTCGGCGACTCGTGCGAATCAGCGCCGGCCTCCGTGTTCTGTGGCACTGACACCGCGTTCTTTTACATCAGCTGCGACGCTTCTCGTCATAGCAGTGTCGACTTGAATGTGGGATGTCACCCTTGTGACCTCCAAGGTGGACAACCTACGCTTACCGAGGAGAAGTACGAGAACTTGAATAGCAAACTAGACGACAGGACGAGGAAGCCAAATCACAATGATATGGACCCACAACTGGGTGGGGATTTGATCTCGGTAAATTAGATCAGATGCAAGCTCTTTCCGTACAATTCTACACCATAATTTATTAGCCAAAGCATACCATCATCTTCGTCGAGTTAAGGAATTGTGCCCTGCGAAGCAAGATAAGTTTCTTCTCGAGACGTGAGATCGACTTTGTAGTTTTGGAGACTTGAGATCAACTAGCACAACAACAAGATAAGTTTTCTAGTTCTGATTATATTTTTCCTTCTTGAATCTTTGTTTCCACCACCTATATATCACGACAATTTTGTCTTGCTTATTTCCAATCTAAGTTTGATGCTTTTTAGATATCCAACTTCTAAGGAAATAATTTTTGGACTTTTTAACAAACACCTGCTCTCATCTTCTTATGTTTACTCTATAATTTTAGGTGGTGCAAATTTAGTCTCTGAAATTGTTAATAGTATCATGGTTATGGCTTTGGTATTATGTGTGTTGATTTGGCATTTAAATGTGTTATATATTGATGAGGGAAATGGTCTGTAATGGACTAATTAAGAGGCTAAAGTTAATGCTACGGCTTTTGTAGTTCTTTGGCTCTCCCATAGTAAACTCATTCACAAGTTGGTTTGACCCGTTCTACAGAACTTTCAAATGCAAGCCTACTAACGCACATCTTATCTTGACAAGAATTCGTATGATATGAGAGCTACAGGCTAACGAACTAGAGATGCGATAACGTGGAAGATAAATTGACTTCTGAAAAATCAATTATTAAATATTTTTGAGGTTAAGCTTTTAGTATTTTTTACTAATATTAATGGTTGTTCCTTTTTGATAGCATGAACTATAAATTGAATTTTGGCTACTAATGGGTGAAAGAATAGTAGAATATCCAAAAGAAAATGGTTGCAATAACGAACTCAGTATAGGGATCTTGGAGATGGTCGATCTATAGAGGCTTTCCGAAATTAAAGATAAGTTATTTGATGATTAATGTCTCACGAATTAATATCATATCATACTTGATTTATATGCTTTACGTGCTAAAACATTTGTGTGTTCGGACGTTTATATATTAGCTTTGATGTTTGTTAATTCTAATTTAATTCTGGTTGCTTGAAACTCAACTCTTTGAGTAAAGATGAATTATTGATAATTGATTTGCTCGGATATTTAGCTATATTTTTTATGATGGAATTAGTTATGATGATGATGCTTGAACACGTTTTGCAAGCGACAATTGATTAGGCTTTCTGCCCGAATTTATCAAACGATAAAGATATTTGATAATAGATTTGATATGATATGCCTCGGATCCCAATCGATTTGGGCAAACACTTACTTCAGATCCCGACTAGACAGGACAAGCAGAACTTTGGATCCCAATCGCTAGGGCAAGTATCTGTTTCGGATCCCTCAACGAATAAGGGCAAGTATTTGGTTCGGATCCCAACTTGTTAGGGCAAGCACCACGATTGATAACTCAATATGAATGATTGATACCTTGATAATGAGTTCGAGGAAAAAAAAAAAAAAAGAGAGCAAAAATATATTATGTTTTTATCTATCTCAATAGAAAATTCTTGACATTTTTGAATGAGCTAATTAATAATTTTCATTTTCTTGCTTTGATATATACTTGGACTACTTTTCTTACTTCGAACCATGTTTAGCAAAGACGAAATGGAATGACGAATTACTGTCTGTCAGATAACTAAATAAGAGTTGATCGGATAGCGAGCAACAGACATGAAGCTTACAAGATATTTAGCAAAAAATAAAGTTGGACTCAGTCTTTAATCCACTCAGCTCATATTGATCTTAGTGGATTTTGGGAGGGGGAGTAGGGATGATATTCCAATCCCCCAAAATGACATGCAACAGTGCATTTGTGTATGCACGAAACAAGGAGTTCTGAATAGACGAATTGTAAAGTAGAGTTTTCGGGAAATGATCCGAGATGTGTAAGATACTAAAAAGAGTGATAACAAAGAGAAGCAGCTAGATGATGAACAAGATGGACAATCGTCCATTCTTGAATAAATCTTTGAAAGTATTTGCTCAGAAAGAGGCGAGTTGAGGAACATAGCAATCTTACACTCGCATTCATGTAAGAAAAATAGAATGCGTTTTTATTCAAAGTAGTATGACGATCAGGAAAAAACAGAGAATGGAAGTAAAAATTTGTAGTTCGATATGGGAAGATTATCGCGAGCAGACGAACAACACAAAGAAATCCTTAGCGTGAACACTTAACCGATCAATTGATGGCAAGTTCAGTAGATTGAAACAAAATTCCTGGGCTGAACCTTATATCAATCCTCTCTGTCTACGAACATCGCAGACTTGAGGGAGGGAGTAGTGTTGAGGACTTACCTTAGAGCCCAAGGTTCAGCCCGACACATGAATAAAATCAAGCCCAAAGTCTCAAACTCAAAGACAATAAGGAAGCAGATTATCCCAAATAGAAGGAGTATCGTGCAAGAAAGGTAGCTAATCTGGTAAGATCGTAATAAGTTAGATAAGAAAAAATCTAGAAATAAGTACGTAATGTGAATAACTAAGCGATAAGTTTCAGTGTCCTATAAATACAACCCTTGAGATATGACGATCTAAGCTAATCTGGTAAGATCGTAATAAGTTACATAAGAATAAATCTAGAAGATAAGTATGTAATGTGAATAACTAAGCGATAAGTCTCAGTGCCCTATAAATACAACCCTTGAGATATGACGATCTAAGCTTTTGGTCTGATCTCTGAATTGATCTCTCCTAACTCTGGCTTACTTCGATAATATGCTTGAGGAAGGAGGATTAATTATTAAGGGTTTGGGCTAGAACGCAACAGAAACAAATGACACAAAGCCAAAGGAAAAATTATAAAAAAGAAAAAAAGTAAAAAAGGTTGGGCCAATTTTTTAATAGGACCAAATATCATTAATACTTACTCAAAACCCCCCAATTCAATTTTATACATTGTACATTCCAAATACACAGTACATTTTTCCTAAACCTCCTAAATACCTAAAAAGTCTATTTTACTCCTTTTTTTTTTTTTTTTACTTTTTCCACGCCCTTTTTACTTCCTCATCATCTTCTTCCTCCATTCATTTCGCCGGACCGCCGCCGGAGGTGGTCCAAAAAATTTTGAAAAATTCACCAGGAACATACTTCTCGTTCTCTTTTCATATCTTTAGTTAGTTTTTCAAAATTCATAGCCATTTGTTCTCAATTTTAAATCTAAAATTTTAGATCTAAAAATTTTCAAAAAAAAAGAAATGATAATAACTCTCAAACCGATTAACGAAAATCGATTATGTCACTTGCAATGAACTCACCATGTGAAAATCTTCAAGATCCATACAAATCTCGTCGGATTTCATCGTCAGAAAGCCGGCGACAAAAACCCATTTTCTCTTGAAAAAATGTAGATTTTCAGGGGAGCTTCGGCGCCTTCTCCGGCCACTTTTCGGAGACGGGGTTGCCACGAGTGAAGTCGCAACATCGAGTTGAGTCAAGCCATGAAGCTCCCATCTTCCGGAGATGGCCAGAGACAGCCGCAGGATTTTTTTTGGGGGGGAGGAGGAATTGGGGAAGAAGAAGATAGAGGGGTGGGGGTAATTTTATTTATTTTATTAAGGACATTTTAGTCTTTTTATGCAAATTAAGGAGTTTAAAAAATGTTTCATGAATAATTGGTACTTAAAATATATAAAAAACCAAATAGAGAGTTTAGATAATATTATGGTATAGTGGGGATCTTTGCTATATTATCCAAAACAAGAAAACGAAAAAGACAAAAGGCAAAGCAAAGGGAGGCACAATTTTTTTAATAAAATAAGAGCCGGGGAATAGAAATTGGAACCCACATCTGCTCATACTAAAATTTCCCAAAATACCCGCCTATAAACATTAGATAATCTTGAGCAAGAAAAAAAGGTAGATGATTAATTTCCACACCAAACCTGTTGACTCGTACAGTCGTATGGGAAAGTCTATTCAGGTCAAGATTCTCCGCTGGCGATAGCAAAATCTATTTCCTTTTTCTTTTTACAAATATAAGCTAAATTAATTCTAGAATCTTCCAATCAAATATTAGGCAAACTAAACTTGGTAATTTGAGAAATATTAATTAATTAATTTCTAGAGCCTCCCAATTAAATTACGTATAATCGTATATTGGCCCATTTAACTCAAATTTAGGTTTGTTAAAAATTCACTTTTTCTTGGTGATAGCAAGAATCTTTCAAATATTGGACAATATTCCAATTGATATAAAATTTATTTGTATATGTTTTCTTAATGTTTATTTCTTTTAATTTGATATGGTATTAATTTAATAGTCCACGAACTTATTTGTAATGCAAATTTAATCTGCATAAATTTGACTAAGTTTTTACTTTTGTGTCCAAAGTTTAGCTTCATTTATGTGATTACTTTGTTAAAAATTAAAATATTCATTTTTTTTAATTGTATCTCGAATACAATCAACGTGACAGTTCTAATATTTTTTTATTAACTTCTAGCAACTAAAATTACTGACTATGGCAAATAAATGAATCATACCAATCAATAGTTCTAATGGGGAAAGCAAGAGGTTATCCAAAATTCAAAATCCATAAACAATCAAGAGGAATAATTTATAACAAAATTTTGTAGAAGATCATCGACGAGAATGAAAGAAGAGAAATATAAAGATAACAAACCAGCTCCAGATTATGCGAAATCCTAGATATATAAACTCTATGAATACAACATTTTAGATGGGGGGTAATTTCAAACTCATCGCTTCTACTGTTCACATTTTTATTTTACTCTTCAAAAAATTATACTACATTAGAGGATATAGATACTACATTATGCCATATTTATACTACATTCTGTGAAAATTATACT